>BMAO01022308.1:0-56175 GCA_019973975.1 Trichonephila clavata | reverse complement strand
TACTTTCTGGTAACTCACGTGTTGTTTTTTACCTCTTCAAATATTTTACGAGTTTCTGCTATTGGAAACATTGTTTCGATCAAAACCTTTTTTAACATGTTTATGTTTAATAATAAAACGTTTAAAAAACGAAAGTTTGGAAACAAAGGAACAAAAACCCAAACTTTCCAGAAATTAAATGCGTCATAAGTCAGAATAATGAATTCACATTATACATGAATAATTCAACTTTTAAAAGCTAAGTTAGGTAAGTCAAATAAAGAGTATGTTTCCTTTTAGATTCATTTGAAAGTTTTTTTTTGTTGAAATAATGAACATTCTACTGTTTTCTTGTGCTTTGAAACCACATTTATTATAAATAAAATGTAAAAAACAAGGTATTCACATAAATTTTGGTCGCCAAATCCAAAGTTTGGTTCTAAAGTTGTTGTCATGTTGTGACTTTTGTGATGTTATTCAAACATTTCTTAATACCAGGTTTACTAAAACAGTAGTTAATCAAAAAAGATACAAAATTATATGAAGTAAACACTGGGCTTTCATATGCTATTATTTTTATTGGAAAAGAGAAGCAACTGCGAAAATATTTTGTTGAGTTATGAATTGTCACGTCCACCAAAGTGGTTTTACGAGTTCATGCATGGCATTAAATAACACGACACAGAAAGTAGCCAGTCTATGGTATTATATATATAACTGCTGTCGAAATGATATCATTTAATAATGCAAGTCCTATTGTACCGGTGTTTGTCTATGGCATTTGGCAAAAAAGGGGTCATGTTTCTCTGAATGGTATTACAGCAGTTAGTGTGAACACTAGGAAAGTTGTTAATGCCGAAAAACTATAGAGGAAATACTCAAGTAATTTAACGACAATGTACATAACATTGAGTGTTCGGCAGATTACTTCGGAAGTAGTAGGGGGATGAAAGTTGAAGGTGCACTTTGTATTTTCCATTGCTCAGAGGCACGACACAATTTACGATACACAAATTACGATTTACTAATTGCGACAAAATATTTGGGTGATGAGGACTTTAAAGCATACAAAACAGTTTTAGAATCTTAACCTTAGAAAGATGTCAACATTAAAACATTAGAATGTGTTGGTCATGTTGAGAAAAGGATGGAGACATGACAGGGCATTAAAATCAAAATTTAAAGGCAAAAATCTTGTGGACAAAAATCTCTAGGAGGTCGTTATAGATTAACAGAATGCAGTAATAGACAAATTGTAAAGATACTATGTTTCGTGTGGCTATTTGAAGCAACTCAGAAAACTTGTCAGTCATGATGCAAACTATTTGGGCTATATTTTTTTCATAAACTCTCCACATATTTGAAAATACGACACGGCTTATGCCCCATGGGAGGTGATTCGTGGTGTGAATATAATAGGTTCATACTGAAAGGTGACACATATAAGCTTAACACAACTCACCTATTGCAATTAGCAATTGCATTAAAAAGTATTTAGAGATTTCTCTAGTCTTGAACTTTTATTTAGGTGCTTTCATGGTAAAACTTAAAATTTCAATGAAACCTTAAATTGTATTTGATTTATAGTTCCAAAAACTGTATTTATACAATTAGGAACTTTAAAAACTATAGTATTTGAAGCTACATTTTTATATAATCAAGGTTTCATTACCAAATTAAAAGTTTTAGATGTATTAAACATTCAAACCCTGGATTTTACAAATGTCGAGCGTTGGAAGAAGTAGATCATGCGCATATTAAGAAAGCAAAATAGACAGTTTTACAATGAACCAAAGAAGCTAGAACTAAAAACAAACAATTAAAATGTAGATAAGAAGATGATCTTGCATATGATACCAGAAATCCAAGTTGTGGTTCTGGTAGGTGTTAGTTAATAGTAAATTTTTACTTTAAATTACTATTTCTCAAAAGTGTAAATTTCAACACAAAAGGAACATTTTTGAAAAATCTACTTAATTTATAGCTTTGAAACTTTGCACATATGTTAACACAATACAAATAAATATTTTAATGAAAGATTTTGTCAAAAAAATTATTCAAAAAAATTTTATGGATTAAATGTACAAGAATTTTCATCGTTTTAATAATTTTGACGTGTTACTCCACATATGAATTTTTTTTAAAAAAACTAATCAAAATTTTGAAAAATGCTCTCATTAAAATAATAAAAACAATACAATAAATCTACACAAAAAAATTCATGACTGTACAACTTGTCAATTTTTCAAAAATGTTCCTTAAATTTGGTCATTTTTTAACATTACGGAGATAGGGAAAAGGCTGCGTGAAGTGACCCCCTTAAGAAATCAGGTTAGTGATTTAAGAATTGTAATTACGTATACGTGTGTAGTTGTAATTGTACGCGCTTATCTTTCGTGGATTCAGTTTAGATTTCGTAGTTCCGCAATTAGTGACCCCTTCTCATTCTCCACTGTGTTTTATTGTTCTTAAAATTGAATAGTGTTTATGTAATCTTCTTAATTAAGAGTTATCAATAAATATAGTGATTTATTAAGATGTCTATGGAATTCTTTAACCCGCCTACACGTTCCGAACCTAATAATACTGGAAGGGGAGTTGATAATCTTAGGGGAGGTTATATTACACGACACTGGCGCCCAACGTGGGGCCCGAACCCACGACCCCGAGATTAAGAGTCTCGTGCTCTACCGACTGAGCTAGCCGTACAGATCCGTCACAGTTTTAATTTTATATTAAGATAAATAATTGTCCAAATTACGTATTCAAACGCATTAATTACTGTTCAAAAAGCAAAATATTTAATGCACTTAATCATGATTTATATGCATGTAAAGAATGCTATTAAAATGTTTTTGCAGGCTGAATGTATAACTCACACTCTATTTTAATAACGCTGATAGTAATACTGAATAATTTATAAAATTGATGTGTGTAATTCTGTGTGTATGTATAAGTGATATGTGTAATTCTTATGTATAAGAATATGTGTAATTCTTATGTGTAAGAATATGTATAATTCTTAAGTATAACGCAAAAGCTCATTTTTTAAAAATCCAATTGAGTAACTTTTTAAAACAAATAAAGTAACAAGCAAACTATTTTATAAATAAAAACCACTGAAAAATCTTTATGATTTCTTTAAAAAAAATTGTTAAGAGCAGTAAACAAATAACAATCCCTTTGAGTTATTTCTTTACACGTGATAAATCCTTAGCAGAACAGCTTACACCAGCATGAATTTAATGATTCTCTGAATCATCACTTTTTTTTTTCTTATTGTTTTAAATCTCAAGTTTCAATGTGAAACATTTGCAGGGTTTAAGTGCAAAAATAACTCAGTATCTCAACGTGGTATCATTTCTCACCCCTCAACCATCAGATGGTGTAGTTAAGATAATGTAAAGTAACCGTGAAGAATTTTCGTATTTGATAACATCGCAGATAGCGAAGTTGTTTTTATCTGGCTTGCAGCCAAATCTTCGCTTACAAAAGAATTCTTGAAACTTGAAAAGTAAAGATTGAAATATGAAACGGACCTTTTCTTTATGTGTGTTGAGAAACAAGTTCAATATTGGGAGAAACTCAGCTAATGGACAAAGTAAATTGTACAAAACAAGAGCAACTCAGCGTTTTTTTAGAAAATAAGTTTTTAGAAAATAAATTAATGTGTCTGGAATGGTAATTAGGTTTGGATGCTATTAATCATACTCTATTGTATACACACACACACATTCCTATAGTTATACTAATATATCCACTATTGCATGATAAAAAATATTATGTAGCTTTCTTATGTTTATTAACTATATTCATTGCACTAGACCTCAACATAACTGGGCAAAAAAACAAAAAAGTAAATAAACTAAACCACATATGATGAATACACACACACACTCTTCATAAATAATGATATATTAATAATTTTAAGACTAATTGGAACTATGTACTTCTAAAATGCACCGAAGCTCAAATGTATTGCATTATTTATCTTTAAATTGTTTTCTCACAGTTAAAAAAATCAATAATGTTATATTTTGGCTAAAGGTTTACATTTTTTTTTTGAGCAAAGCAATAATTTGAATATGTTCATTATAAAACGCAATATTTTTTTTAAAAAAAAATTCCACTTTTTTTACACAAATATGGGAATTATTAACAATTTACTAACAATTAAAAATATATAAAATAAGTATTAATGCTGATTTTAAAGTAGCATGATTCTATTGAGCACCGTAATTAGAGTTAGTGCAAATGTTTGTTTAGGAAAAATGTCATAAATATATACAATTCAGTTCTGATAAGTCTAATGCTGCAATATTTAAAGTGTATGCAATGTTTTTAACAAATCAATTAAGCGCTGACATTTATATTATACATATAAGCTATAAAAAAAGGTAAAAATTACCAATTTTTTTAAATAATATTATTTAAAAAAAATTTAAGTAGCAATAATTATTAAGGGGTCTCAGGGGTGTTAACTATTTTTTTTTTCGAATTTTCGAAAAAAATATATCTTGTTCTTCATTTTTTTCTGAACATTTTGATACTAACCACGTGACAATACTCCAAAAACTTCGAAAGTTATTCAAAAAATTGCAAACAGCAATTTAGTCATAACAACTTTTAAATGGACACATGCCACGCCCATTTATTTTTGATTTATGCATACCTTTCATTTTTCTGTTTTTAATAAGCGTCATGAAATATTTTAAGCGCTTGAGTTGATCAGAAGGAAGCCTGCAACTCAACACATTCATTCTGCTGTGTTTTGATTCTGTTGTGTTTACTTTAGCACACGTTTTTTTAAAACACTTATCTAAATCGAAGATATTTATTGTTTTATTCTGAAAAAATCTTTGGGCAATCGCCCCAAGAAAAGATTTAGAGGAAATAAATATTTAAAGGTAAGTGACTCACATGTTACAGATATGAAAGATACGAGGAAGTGTGTAGAAATGAAAAGTACAAGTAAGTGTGCCGAAATGAAAAATGCTTCTAGTAAAAAACTTTCAGGAATTCAGACTTCATTAAAGTCAAATCTTGTTAAGGTAAGTGAAAACTTCAAAGAATATCGTATTTTTGATTTTATTTCAACCTTTAGCTCTATTTTGTCAGTATCATGCTGTTTAAAATGTCATAAACTATTAACAATTAATGAAAAATCCACTCGTGGTTTATGTTCGAATTTTGAAATACATTGTAAAAACTGTGGGAGTATTTGTACTTTTTCAACCTGTGAAAACATTGGGAATAAAAATAATGCTCCAGAAATTATCAGAAAATCTATTTTAGCAATGAGATGCATATGTCAAGGTTTAGAGTCATTAAAAACATTTTGTTCTGTAATGAGTCTTCCTAATCCTGTTGAACAAAAATCATATGATGTTATTAATAATAAACTTTCACTTGTTATGAAGGAAGTCGCCGAAGAAAGCATGAACAGGGCAGCTGTCGAAGAAAATTCTTCGTTACCTGATAACATTTTAACGGTAAGTGGGGATGGGACCTGGAAGACGAGAGGACATTCATCATTGATTGGAGTATGTACTCTAATGGGGCCGAAACAGGTAAGGTTTTGGATAGGGAAGTGTTGTCCTCATTTTACAAACGAAGCGACAGTTATAAAGGGGTAAAGTTTGGTATCAAGTACAATAAATGGCAAAGAGCGCATAAGATTTCACGTAGAAAAAATTATTCTGGCTTTGCTGGTAAGATGGAGGTTGACGGGATGTTGAGGATTTTTAATCGATCAGAAAAGCTTCACAACCTGAAATATTCGAACTACATAGGAGATGGCGACACAAAAACATTCAATGCTCTTTCTGAAAACAATCCATACGGCGATGACCATCTTATTCAGAAAATAGAATGTGTAGGCCATGTGCAAAAGAGAATGGGTACAAGACTTAGGAAGCTTAAATTAGTATATGGTAAGAAGAAATTATCTGATGGTAAAACTATAGGCGGTAAAGGTAGGTTAACTGATAGTTTAATTGATAAGCTTGCGCATTACTATGGTAATGCTATTCGATGCAATTCTACTAGTGTAAAGGAAATGCGGAAAGCCATTTGGGCTGTTTGGAGTCATTCTTGCAGCACCGATGATGAACCGATGCATTGATTTTGTCCTACAAATCCAAATACATATTGCAAGTATAATGCCGCAATTAATAATAATTTACAAAATTATAAACACAAACCCTCAGTTGCGAAAGCTGTTCGAGATGTAATTAAGCCTGTATTTGCAGACTTATCTCATCTGGCACTCCTGAAGAAATGCTTAGGAGGTAAGACACAGAATCCTAATGAAAGTTTAAATTCATTAATCTGGAAGTTTTGTCCGAAGACGATTGATTCTAGCCTTCAGATTGCAGAGATTGCTGCAAATCTAGCAACCAGCATTTTTAATGATGGAAATCAAATACTTATTACTATTTTAGAGAAATTTGGCTGAAAAATTAACAAAAATGTTTGTGTGTCCCTGGCTGAACTTGAGAATCGTCGAATCTTTACGTCAAGAAAGAGGAGCTCAACGTCATCGTTTGAAGCTCGCAGAGCCAAAAGAATTAAAAAGAGTAAAGAAATTGAGCTGTTTGAGCAACAGGAAGGCATATACTATGATCCTGGAGCATTTTAGCATGTAAGTTTTAAAATTTATTTTCTCAAATTCAATTTAAAACTTTAAAGCCTTTTTTCTCAGTTTGTGTTTTTTTCACTTACGCGCATTGCGTTTCAAAAACTATCATACTTTGATGCATAAAACTTTACAGAATTATAAACTCTATCATAATCTTTAAATCCTAGCTATTTATAGTATTACATATTTGTAATTTTTTAAAAAATTTCAAAAAAATTAAATTTTTTGAAAACTTTTTAAAAATGTAATTTTTTTATTTTTTAAAAATATTATTTTTTATTCTTTTTGTATCTAATAGCTACCATCTAATAAGGATATATTTGACTTTATAAATCAACTTATTGCTAGTAATTAGAATTATTATTTCAGAAAATATCATGCGCGTCGTAAAACTTACTATTTGTTTCTTACAAAAATTTTTCTTATATTTATGTGCTTATTATTTTTAAAATTATGATTATATTTTAGACATTTTATACTTTTTTGAAACTTTATTCCTTTATAAAAAATGTGTAAAAGAATCAAATTATTTCATTTTAACCTCAAAGAATTATTTCTAGTCGAAAATTGTTCATATTTTGTGCTCTCGAAACATTTTTAACACCCTGAGACCCCTTAGATGCATCATTTTTCAATTTCTACTATACCCCACTCTCTTCCTATATATATTTATTTATATATCTTGTTGAAATTTTCAATCGTTAATCAAATACATTCGATTCATCCAATCAAGTTCAAATAAATACTTTTTAAACTTGTAGAGCGTGACATTTGATGTCAATACAGTTTTTTCAAATATTAATTCATTAATTACCGGTTAAATAATTAAATTAATTACCAGTTTTCGACGCCTACTTAGTTTCGTCTCCATTGCTGTAGCAATGTAATTGTTAAAACAATGACAAAAGTTGGCGTTGAAAACCGATTTTTCAGCCACTCTAGCCAAACCAGGTGTGCATTGCAACAACAATGCAGACAAATCATGCTCTTTTTTCAATTCCTACTATTAGTTCACTCTTTCCCTATATATATATTGTTCAAATTTGCAGTCGTTAATAAAATACTTTCTATTCATCCATTGTTGTTGTTTTTGTTGTTGTTGTGTCCTTTCCGCGCAGGGAAGGAATGAAAGTTGCCAGAGCCTGTGAGACGGGTTGGACTTCTTAACGATAGATGGCGACATCACCTATCTCCACATCCACTAAAAATAGGAATCTTTTTTATATTATTTTGTTATTTCATAACACACAAACATACAAGGTGATGCTATTAAATAATGAGTCTGACACTGCCACAGAAGAAAAAAGCGTGCTAAAACTCCAACGACCTATGACTACTTAACGTGGACCCTTCGCTTTCGAATACAGTATATCTTGGGCTTTCTTTAAGCAGATCCGTAAACCCATAATCATCGTTTGCATTAGAGTTATTGCTACTTTTTTTCTTGCCGAAAATTAATAAGTATAACAATAAGAAATTCTCCATGAAACTTGGTAAAGCCGCTATCATTTATTGAAAAACAGTATACTGCGATGAAGGTTTGTCGCGTGCATGTTTTTTGAGTGGTTTAAAATGCCGAGAAGATGTTGAAAATGATTCACGCCCTAGTCAACCTTCCACGTCAAAAAGGGATTCTAATATCGAAGAAAACGGTAATATCATTCAATCTGAAAGTTGGTTAAATATTATAAATAAATTCGGTTGCTTAGGCTGTAGCGATTGACAAGGAATCCGTACGTCAACTATTACATAACGAATTTGGCGTGTAAAAAATGTGTACCAAAATTGTGCCTAAATTTCTTCATCTGAACAGCAAGAAGATTGCAAAAATGATTTAACTGACACTTTGAATTCAATTGAAGATACCCCAAACTAAGTGAAAATAATAATAAATTTAGAAGAATTGTGTTCTTTTTTAGCTTGTGATCCATAAACGAAGCTCCAATCCAAGCACTGGAAGTATGGGCTTTGCTCAAAGCGCTTCCCGTTTTGAGCAAAGCTTTTAGCATTTATCGAGGGCTTTGCTCGAATCAGCAAATCGGAATTCATAGGAATGTTGATTGTTTTTTTCCCAATATTCCTGGGTCTGAGTATCTTTACTGGGTTCCAGAAGGTCAAACAATTTTATTGCTTTACTACCTTTACGTTCTTACAAAATTTCATCAAAGAATAAGGATAAAACTACCCAACTGCTTGAAGAACAAGGCATGGACATCCACTAAGACAATGCGCCGGCGTATTTCTTGTTGTCTGTCAATTCGTTTAGCCAAGTACATCATTCCAGTGTTTGACCGTCCGTTTTTTTGTTGAATTTTGTTCCATTCGATTTTCATTTGTTTCCTACGGTGAAATCTACATTAAAAAGAACAAGATTTGAATCCGATAATGCTGTAAAATAAAAAAAAATGGCCCGTGTTCCAAAGGAGCTGATGCAAGAAGACTTCTAGCACTGTTTTGAACAATGAGGAATTCGCAGAAGGTGTTGTAGAAATAGAAAAGAGGTGTATAATGTACGTAGGATAATAAGTGAATATGTATGGAATCAAGATAAAATGTTTTGTGGCATCAATATTGTTAATTAATTGCTACACCTTGTATATTCTTAAACCATAAAAGACCTAAGTTTCAATACGTTTCTTTAAAGTAAGAAAATAATATTTTGATCTAGTCTTGAAAATCTCGCCTGGAAATAGAATAAATTTATAGTCACAATTAAAGTACGAAAAATATAATTCAGATTAATTTATAAAAAGTATTAAAGTATGAAATATAAAATTGAACTTTTAATTTGTTAAAAAAATAAACAGAAAAATGTTTTTAAAAAAAATTTAGAATTCAATGCTGCGTTTTTGCAATGCGAGTCTAAATGGATTAGTAACATATTAAAAACTAATGATTTAAAACTGATCAAATATTGGTTTCAATGTAATAGATGCAATTCATAAAGAAATTTTTTTAAATAAACTGATAACGTAAAAAAACTTAGTATAGCGGTATTATATAAAGGAAACATATACATTTTATAAATTTATAACAGCAATGTTTTCATTCTAATTTTAAAAAATCATTAATACTGATAAATTTCAAAACATGACTTGATATTTTTAAGATGGCTAACATATAATCCCTTTAATAATAAAGATTACTTTTCTGATTAACAAAAAAATAATAATAAATATTATCTAAAATTCTCATTTAAAATGCATTAGTTTGCAATGGTTTGATCATTAGTAAGCTTAAAAAGTAAGAATAAAATATTATGTAATGAGAAAACATTCTTTTTTCTCACGATAGCGTGTATGTAAGTTTTAATGAAGTATGTATATGAAACATGATGTTTATACATAAAATATTCAAGCTGCATTAAAAATATCTGTATACGTAATTTTAAGTATATCATCCGAAATTCCAGTTTCTTTTGAAAGAGAATAATGTTTTTCGTAGAATCTTATTGATTGTGAATGCGGAGATTTTATTGATATAATCCAAACTTTAAAAACACTTTTTTTCCCCCAAAAAAAATTCCTTATAATGTTCTAACACATTCTAAAGTTATTTTTTGTAGAGTTTAAAATTTTTCTTTTTATTTCCATTCCTGAAAATCTAAGAAAAACAATTTATGTAAAAACTCGACGGTGATAAATTATCTGGGTAACATGCAGTTGCTTTGTATAAAATTCCTTTGTAATTATTTAGATTTTTAACAAATTTTATTCGTCTTATTTTTCTGGTTAGGAATGTTTAAAGTTCTTTTTAATTTTTGTGATCACTGTATTTTTCAACTCAGTATGATCAGAAATTTAGCACAAATAATCACATTAAGAGATGTATGATTTGTTTACAATATATGCCTATGAATCATGTTCTCTAATAATGTATAGTAACGTGTGATAATTTTATTAAATGAGCGTGTTGTTAATAAGTTTGTAAATAAATGCTCTATCCAGAGCAGAATTTAATGATTTTAAATACTGTATTTCTTTTAATATGCTTTTATTCAATGATTGTTAATTTTGATATTGAATAAATAATTATAGCATTATTTGATGTGCAAAACCAAAAGCTAAATAGGCGAATCAATAAAAACACATTTTTATTATCCTAACCAACAATACATTTTATACTTTTAGAAATAGTCTTGGATAAAATAAAATAGTTACAATTAATATTTTTGATAAAAATAATATTATTAGAAGAAAAAAATAGATAAATCATGTGTGAAAAATTATTTAGAAATATCTTGAAAGAAATCTGTATCGTAAAAATTGCCATATTTACTGTGTTTTCTTCTTGCTGAGCTCTTCACGAAAATACATGTTTTTGCAGTGAAAGAGAGCTTTTTAACATGTTTTGCATTTGCACTATTTAGTAAACTTTCATATTCATATACAGAAGATACGAGGATTACATTATATATGAAATGCAATATTTGTAAATTGTGCATAGTAAACAAAAGGGTTTACCACATTACGAAGTAATTATAATAATGAATACAAAGTATAAAAATTAAAAGTATAGATAACTGGTAAATTAGCAAAACTTATCAGACCATTATGTTTTCCTCCTCAGTTTATAATTTTTTTTATTATATTATTCAGATGTTGCTCATAAATGAAAAATAATGCTATATATTCTTTCATGACTAAGCAAATATTGTTAAAAATGTTTAACCTCGTAAAGCAATAAGAAATATAGCGTCATAACATATTATTATTATTACAAAGTGACAAATATTATGATAAGTAATATATTTTGTTATTAATATCTAATGATGTACTAAATATCTGTGAAGAAAATCAGTCAGTTGCTTCATTTATGCACATGAATGGTAAAAATTAGAAATAAACTTAATAGTATGTGCGTGAAAGGGGTTTTTCTTTGGAAAGGAGCGTAATATTTGATATATCGTTGGTATTGTTTACAAATTATATATAATGTATGCAATTTTTTTGAATATTTATTTTTCTACTTATTAGATACACGTTAACACATTCAGATCTGAGTTTAAAAGAATTCCAATTCCAAATGTATTTAGTACTTTTTTTCATTTCTTCAAGTAGAAGATTAAAGAAATTTAACTTCAATTTTTTGGACATACGGTTTAATCCTAAAGTCTCTCAAGCACAGTTCATGTTACACATTTTAGAAAAGAATGTAAGTTCCAGTTTAAATCAATACAATCTTTTATCTCATGACATTTCGGTACATAAGAGGAAACCGAAGAAAACCAATATTGAATCTATCTTCCTTGAATTACCCACGTTTCATAAAGAGAAAGATTGAAGTCTATCTTTCTATGTGTGTGAACCTTTATTTCTTCCAAATTTGCTCTCTCTAGATGAACTAAAATGTTAACAAATTGTAAGTGATATACTTAATGAACTCTGCTTGTGTACATGACAATCAGTAATAAAATTGCTTTATAAGAATTTACTTGAATAAACATAATAATTTTAAAACTATATTTTAAATGCTAAGCAATAATGTTTTTAAAATGGAGAAAATAGTATATATATATATATATATATATATACACTGCTAATTTTATAAATTGTTATATTCCTAGCAGTTTAGTGTAAGAAATACGTAATAAAAAGAGAATTTTTAATTAGTCGTACAGTTAATCGATAAATGGCGTATCATGCTAAATAAATTAATGATAATATATTTTATTTAAAATTAATTGTATATGTTTTGGGCAGTACATTTATTTTCTATAAATTTTAAAACAAATTTTAGAGTTTTTAAATGTATATGTATATATATATATAGACTTAATGTGTTATTTTATAACTTCTTAACTTTTTGTGTTACTGATATTCACCTTTCTGTCGCCTGGGAAAAATGGTTATTGCTATACTCTCGTGATAAGTCTTTTTATCTAATTGTTTTAGCTTTGATTTTAACATACTCTAGTAATTATTATAGGCTATACTATTATCGTTTAATAATAATAGGTTATAGTTTTATTTGTAACAATACTTAAACTTCTCTACACATTTCTTACTTTCCCAATGGCCCAGAGTATTGGCAAATACAGGTGAAAGTTGACTAGCCGTAAAACTTTGTTTAAACCTGTAATCCTGTTTCTTAAGGCCAGGAATTTGCTATAGCACTACTGTGGTTAAGACTTTATACCATCATGACTATAGTTTTGTCTTAGGTTTATAACTATATATATATATATATTTTGTGTACATTTTTGATATATATATATATATATTAACTATAGTTATCTTAGGTTTATAACCGTTTTGTGTATATTTATGAATTATTCATTATATTATATATATATTATTTCACATGCTTTAATAAAGGTTTTTTTTTTTATTCTTTGTTTGTTGTGTTAATATCTAATATACATGTTCATAGTACAATAATTAATCGCCAAAAAACTTTCAATACTTTTTTCGTAGATTTTTATAGATTATTTACTTCTTAGCATGATAAGAGTCATCTTTTTTTTTTATTTCCTTATTTTTTAATTTTTTCTTTTATTATATATTATATATAATATATATTATCATCTTAAGATTTTTTATTATTTTTTTAATATTATATATATATTACAGTTTACAAAATGTTTAGCTTTAACACACATAATTGCAATCTTAAAAAAAAACATGTTATGTGCTTCTTGTTTAACGTGAACGTGTTAGTTATATAACGAGTCTATCCTCGTTTTTCCTAACAATGCTTTTGGGGAATATTTTTCTTTAAATATTATTTAATTAAAAAGTTATTTACGAAGAACACTTGATCTACGTAAATTATGTCATGTATTTAATTACTAGCCCTTGGGTTCGAGTTGGAGAGAGATTAGAAGCTAAATGATAACTTGAAGATTAACGTAAAGTTAGACAAGAGCAATTTGTAGATTATTTGATTAATATTAAGATTGACGATTCAGTCAATTAGTTGTTAAATTGGATTCTATCCGCTTCAATTGTGGATTATTTTAGAAATTATCTTCAATATGAGAAGGTGTATTGCCTGGAAGTGCCAAGTGTAAATGATCCGATTTATTATTTATCTCGCCTGCTTCGCGATTTCTCCCATACTTAACAATTGGTGCATTTCTTAACTTAGATTGAGAATAGTAAATAAATTGTTTTGCTTTGACTATGGCTAGTTTTCCTTTTAATCCTTGCACGCTAATAGATGGATAGCCCACCACATTGCACTATAACAGAAAAGTGAATAACGTGTACCCCATCGGATACGATGTAGACTTATGATCATTCATGAGTTTTTGATTTAGTTTCACTTGAGTGTGAGGTTCAAGCACATGTCCCTGTATCTGGTTTTACTTGCATTTTGGATGCTGATAATCATATAAGTAATGACTTTCAGTCGAATGAACATGAAAAAATAGGTTGTTAATTCTTAGGGTCATAATATTTCTGACATATGCAACACATTGATCACAATAAATTCTGATTTAAAGTGTGTATATACAGTTTGCAATGTAATTTAAATTTATGTATATTATTTAAAATATATAGATTAATACTTTTATTTTGACTATACTCATACACACACACATTCTCTCAGTCTCTACTAACACACCAATACATACTATAGACATCAAATCGTAATTATTTATTTTCGTTTTTAGACGTACAAGATCAAAATCTTGAGGGCTACTTCTTCAATTTGTGTTTAGTACAAAATGAAATTTTTTCATGATTCTTTGTGTATTTGTTTAACAATGTCATTTAAAAATACATCGTTGATAAAAATTGTAGCTTTTACGTCAAGGCAATTCATGGTAAATTTACTGTTTATATTTCATATTGTTTTTAATTTACTTAGACTCATAGGCTTTTACAAAGCCATTAAAATTGTAGCAGTAATAGTTCATGTGTAATATGAAGCTGATAATTTAATGCGTTCGGGTTGGTTATTGCAAATCGAATATCTTTATTTGCTATGTGGAAAAACATGACAGCAAATCATTTCTAATAAAATATGAGGAGCAAGAATATGCATATTTCCACTGCATTTCGAATTTTCTTAGAAAAATAAATACAAATATCAAGCTTATTATTGCTAGAAAATGCATATTTTCTTTAAGAATTATATTCATGTTTATCATTAAAAATGTCGAAACTCTGGAAAAGGTCCTTAATATGTGAATGCTATGGAATATTACTCATATATTAATTTTAGTATCGTACTGTGCGAATGCCGGAATATTTAAGATACGTTTTAATATTAAGATACATACTTTAACAACCTCATTATGTCACAGATTTAACTTCTAAAATATTATAAATAATTAATTATTACCTGGAAGGCACCAATGAATTTCTTCAAAAATATTATTAAATCACATTGTTTACAAATAAGTATTTTAATTTTAAACAATGCATTTTTTCATCAGTAATATTGTTTTATTCAATGCATAAATAATATCAGAAAAATACATTTTGGATTAAATGTTTTTTTTTTTTTGCATTCAAAATTATTGAGCTTTATTGAAATAAAATTACATCAATAAAATAAATTTAAAAATAATTGTTTTGATTAAATTATCAACTCATCTGACCGTAATGAGTTTTGTTATCAAATTAAGAAATAGTTTTCATACATTTAAGCGAATTAAAAGAAACAATATTGTACTTATAAATAAATTAACTGGACAGATTTTCGAATAATAGTACAATCAAATTATACATTAGGGATAATTTAATTTTATATGGAAAGTCCATTCTTTGATTTAATTTTATTTCGAATATTTTAATAATAATGATAAAGTCTTCTAACTAATTAGTCATTTATAAGATCATAATATCACAGAAAACATTGCATTAAAACTTGCAATATCTTATAAAGCAAAGCGTCTGTTTTTTTTTTCTATATTATATTAAAATGTGTAACATAACAGATAAATCTCAAACCTTTTTCTGTAAAATATAAATTAAACATGTTTTTTCTTAAATGTTAAAATAATACCATCAGTAAAATTTTAAATCTGAATAAACATTTTAAATAACTTTTTTTTTAAAAAAAATTGTTAATTCAGTTTAACTTTTATTTTAAAATTTAAACAAAAAAAAAAGGATTCCTCCTATATCAATGGAGTTAAATAAATCTTCAAAATCACAGTCATGAAGAGAGATAATATTTACACTTCTGAGAGAAAAGCATATATAACTTTTTTTTACGTACTGGGTCTCCCGGAAAGTTTTTTATACTTCAAAAAATAATACAAAATTTAAGAGTATTGAAGCTAATGTGAAATTTGAGATTTTTCTAATAGAAAATCCAATTAAAAATTAATTTATTGTATTTGACGATCACACAATGAATCCTATCTTCTCTTAAATGATTTTTTAATTAATTACTTTTTAATAAAAGAGTTATCAATTTTCCCATTAATATCTTCACTTGCAATTTGAATATGTCCTTCGAACATATTCGACTTTAAAAGCCTTATTTATGCTTATTATTCATTAATTTTAATTTATGATTCATACTTTTATTTATTTATTTATACTTTTTTTGCGTTAAGGTTATCTTGCATATTGAAAGATTTTAAGCATGTACTCACATTTCCCACTTAAGATATTTAAAATTGTTTTTAAAGTAGATTCATAGTTCAAATTGATATAAGACAAAACAATTTATACAGCAGTTTTGGAATAAAAATATTGTCTTATCGAAAAACAATTATTTTTAGAAGGTAAGAAATATTGTTAAAAATTTTATATGTATTGCTGATTAGAAAAATTTATTTTTTACCTTAAAACCACTTAAAGTGTAGGTATCGAGTTTAACTTTCTTTGAACTTAGTGTATTTTTTGAACAAAAACATAGTCTGTAATTGAAAACTGAAGTAATAAAAAAAAGATCACCCTAATGGTTGGTTGATTAAGCGATTAAAGAAACGATGTAATATATTTATTGCTATCTTTCAAATTTTTAAATAAAAATACTTGTCATGTACTTTTTTGTATATAATGTATATAATGTAGACAAAATTTCTCAACTAAAAAGAGATAAATAAACATAAATCTAAGTTGAAAGAAAAGTTTAAATTACAAGTTAGTCAGACAATATATTTTAGAAAGTGTATATGAAAAAAAATAAAAATAAAAGAGTTCTATATAAATATAAAATATAGATGCTACAGTATAATAAACATCACTGACTTAGAGAGGACAGATTATATATAAACTAATTTATATAAAAGTGTGGTTGAACATGCTTTGTGGCCAGCCAACCTGACATGTTTTTGTTAATAATACTGAGCAAATACCTATTGAAAATAATGGATAGAATATCTAAAGCCATTACAGGAAAAAGGTAATTCACCTAAAAATTGCATTCGAAAATGCAGAGCCCGTGATAAATCTGAGTAAAATAAACAAGTTATTGCCAGATTCTGGACCCAAATGCAAATTCAAAGCTAAGAATGGCTGAATAGTAGCACTTAGCAAAAGTATGAAAATAATAGAAATAAAAAAACAAAAATTGTAAACGTACTACCATTACCTTAGGAACACTAAAATTATATATGATTTAAAAAAAAGAAAAGGAAGAGAATAAGTAATTTCATCTAAAATTAGAATTTGGAGGTATTTATATCTATCTAGGAAAAATGATATATAAATTTACTATTAATAAACTATGGAATTTTAATCCACACTACTTAAAATTTCTTTATTCAATTAACTATTAATAAAACTAATTGCATTAAGCAGTATTTAGTAAAATGTTTATTGTTTTGTTTTGTTTTTCTGATTTTTTTGAAACTAAAAATTTATTGCGTTGTATGTAATTAATAATATTTCTGGTTATAGAAACATGTACATTACTCTCCAAATGTGGTACTTTTATAATATTGAATTTAAATTCTTCTCGTTTGTCATAAATATTAGTAACTACAGCATTATCTTTTCATTTCTATATCAAGAAAATATGCTTCATAGTTGTTACTATTTGTCTGTATTAAATTAAGATATTGTGGATAAAAATTAATGTTAGGTTTAAAGTTTTCTTGCTTGCCAAAAATGATTACATCATCCATATAGCGAAAAATGCAATATTCTGAGTTGTCAATGAAACTATTTTCAAAATAAAGTAAATATAAATTTGCAAGACAATTGCTAGCTGGACCACCTTGTGGCAAAACTTTAATCTGTTGAGATAATAGTTACCATTATGATGTACATAGTTATCTTTTAGTACAAACCTAAGTAGATAACCAAATCTATTATAATTAACATTTTTAAATTATCTTTACGTAATTTTACAAGATTTATTCATATCATTATTATTAATATAGAGTTAAAAATATCTTCAAAAGCTAAAATGTATACTGAAGAAATCTTTTTATCTTTAGATTGTTCAATAAGCTCTTTACTAGCTCTTTACTCAACAGCTAGATTAAAAAAGATCACGTCATAAGACTATACAAATACCTACGTTCAATACCTAATTTATCTTGTGTCCTAAGCTATTTTATTCAATAAATTGTTATTTTTAAGTGACAGAGATCGATATGAACACAAACATTTAAAATGTACATAATACCTGGATTATAAACACATAGATTGTATATCATCTTAAATAAAAATTGAAAATGGTTGATCCTTAATTTCGAAAAACAAAGACTTGATGTAAACAAAACCAGCGCTGTCTTGTAAATGAGGAACATGAAAATATTTCAATAAAAAATATTCAGAGAAGGAGATTAATTACTGTTAAGCATGTCTGTGGATTTAAGATTATGTATTGTATCTCGCAATATTTCATGGATAATTTTGCCTGATTTGCTGATATATGTATAAAACCATTAATAACTGTTCTAAACTTGACTGGGTCATTATGAAATTTAGGAGTAAGAAATACATGAGGAAATTTAAAATTATTATTAATTTGTATTTTTAATTGTATATGAAAAGCCAAAATCCAATTATTTATTTCTCTATCAGAAGTTGATGACATAATAAAAGCTGTACTATTATCAAAATGTTTGTTGATTATTAAACTATAATAGTATTTACATATGAATTAAAATTTTCCTGGCACTTTATCGACATAAACTATAATAAATTTATTTTGCAATTTTTTAATCTGACTTTAAATATCATTAAAAAAGATATTATTATCTGTACGAAAGTTATATTCGTTTATCTGTTGTGTGTGATATTACATTTGAATTATCTGAATGCGCGTCTAAGGTCATACTATATTTCATAGCAATTATATATATATATATTATTTTTTATATATATATATATATATATATATATATTTGGTTTCTAGCAAGTGTTTAAGCGCATCGTACAAACTGTTATGTGTTGAATTACATTGGCAGGCAATATTTAATTTTTTGTAAGATTTTTTTTAATGTAAAAAATTTACTTATTAAAAATATATATCTTAACTAATTATGTTTTAAAATTTCATTTTGCTATTGATAGAACTTCCAATAGAATTCTTTAAAAAGTACATTTAGAAACATCATATCCAAGTAAATCAAAATAAACTGGATTTTAAAACCTAATAGTTACAGCTAGAATTAATATAGTAAAGTTTTATAGTGAAAAAAAAACAAGAGTTTAATATTCCTTCTTCTGAAAGTTGTCTGTCACTAAACAGTCAGTGAAGCAATACTTCTGGTGCTTATTGGCTTAAAACGAAATTCGTTCTTGAATTTCGTATTGATCTGCCTTCGTGGCATGTTTTGGTAGCTTTCGGCACTAATTACCTTGAGTTTGTAACGGTTGCGTGGAGTTTGTGGTAATCTCTCCGTGGATGTTAGATAACTGTCGAGATGTAATATCTCGCATTATTTAGCAACGTGGAAATCCGTCCGTCAGTCGTGTGCTTTATTTCACTCGAGTGGAAACTACAGATTATCTGAGGCTAAAATTATATGAATTTCAGATTTTCTAACGCCTATCTTCATGAAAATTGAATAGTTCAGTCATTTTAGAGCCATTTTTTTTTAAAAAATGTGATTGATTGTGTTTTGAATAACGAATTCAAAAATGAATTAAATACAGATTAGAGTAACTCATATTTTGCAAGTTTCTCTAGTTCAAATTTTCATCACGTTTCTCGCGTTATATGTCATTTGGGATTTTCTTAAAAGCGATTTATAAACAGGTACTTTGAAGTGTGGGAATTGTCTTTTAAACGATAAAAAATACAATTGCAGAGTCTTAAGTATATTATTATTTTTTTTTCGATTTTGGTTATCACGATTAATTTGTTTAAACTAATTATTGGTAAAATAAATATAAGAAAATGAACAATTTTATAAACACAAACTTTTTATGAATTAGGTGTTAATTATTTTACTTTATCTTAACAGAGATAAGACTTTTAATTTCACATATATGGTTTTTTTAAAAATATTTATCTGTTTAATTCTTTCGACGCAAAATTAAAAATGCGAATCATGTTAAAATAAAGGTTTTCGGTCTATAATTATCAATTTTACGTTAGAAAATTATCAGAAAGATATTAAAAGAAAAACTGAACAGCAACTTTTTAATCAGTTTTGTCCATTTATTAACTTTAAAGAAAAGAAATTGAAACATATTACTTCGTAATTTATTTCAATAATTTACGATTTTATTATTTTTCCTTTGTTTTTGTGAAAGAAAACTAGAAAAAAAATGAAAATTCAGTTTTCATAATTTGTAAAGGCAAATATCTTGATTTCAATAATTAAATGATTTTACTCAGCATTGAATCCTTGTTATACTTCAACGATGGTTAACTATGGTTCGTCTTTAAAAATTAGAGCATTTTTCAACATCAACCCGTTCTGGAACAGGGGATTTTTTCTGTTAAGCCTATCTCCACTCACAAATTCACATAAAATCATTCTTATATCAAAATAAGCCGGAATTTATAATCATTCCAAATTCCATCAGTTCCAGTTCATATTATATCGGGGTGATCACGGAGTTTAGAGCGGGGAAAACGCAATATCGCATTTGATACCGTGTTCCCTAAAGTGAGCATAGTCCTGAAGGATTTAATCTCTTCTTTAGAAAACGCCGTCGAAAAACGATGTTCATAATAATATGGAAAATATAAGTTTGTTCTAATCTCTCTCGCGAGGCTGGTGTACTATGAGATCAAGCCCAGTGGCCTGAAAACCTCCTCTGTAGAGGGCTGATACACGTTGAATCTATATGGGCTCAATTGTCCTCCTGTCGCAGTTATGTAGAAGTTGGGAAAGAGGGGTAAATTCACTCACAGGTGTTGTCCTTGTCATTGACCATGCTTCAAAATTACAAGGTCCGTCCACAAAAGCCTTCGTGTAGCTGAATATGGTATCTTAAAAATTCACTCACTCATCTATCACATACACTCTCTTTCTTTATATCTATTTTTTTATTATGTGTGTGTGTGTATGATGTTTCAGGTCAACATTAAGATTTTCAAAAAATCAGTTTTATTCAGCGAGCAATCGATCCGTCTTTAACTGAGAGAAAATCGACTCCAAGCGGTGATTTTAATTGGGCCGAATACTTATGTCCTGAACTGGGAAATAACTCTTTTTATTTTATGTTTTCAATTTGAAAGTGAAATGTGGCATATGGATACTATAAAAAATAATGGGGTGGGATTAAAAGTGTTATGTTTGGAATATCTTTCTGAGAAATAATTGGGTGTTTCATTTAAGACTCAAAGATGTTACGTAAAATTAAAGTTGAACGGTAAATAGAGAATCTTGCTTTAAATTTAAATTATCCTTATATATGTATGTGTGTGTGAGTGTTGCTTAGGTTTAAATTTATAGTAGTTAATCATATGATGATGGATTATGTTCCTTTTGGATTCTATTTTCCACATGTGAATTTCTCATTAATGAATTCCGTCGAAACAAGTTTTAACAAAACAAGAAATGTTTCAGTGAACCATATATATATATATGATTATATATATAAATTAAACTTCTAAATTCAAAAGAAACGAATGAAAAATTATCCGGAATGTCTATGTATAAACTAGTTAAGTTTCACTTTATAGTTTAGGAATGTGTGGTTCATAAACTATGAGACTTAATGGTTTATATTTAGAATGTTTTTTTTTTAAATTATGATCGATAAATTAATGATTTCTGCGTTTAATATAACTGTAAAAGGGTATACGTATTTCCATTAAATCAATTTGTTGTTCTGGAATTTTAAATATTCCATATGTATCAGAGAGTTTAAATTATTCCAAATGGATAAAAGAGAACATTCGAATTTAACTAAGAATTATTTATTCATGGATTTTAGAAAATATCTCCGAAAAGTTGATGTGTGCCAATATATTTGTACTTATTTTTACGGAATGCTGCTTCATTTATAATTTATGTATTTGTAATCTATAAAACATTGGATTATTAATGATTTAAAGTGTAACAATTTGAAAATTTTCTATTATATCTTAAAACAATTCTGAAATCTAAATGCATATAAATCAAGGCTAGCTAAAAAGTTAAATTCAATTCAAGTAAAACATGGAGGCTGTTAAATTTTTTTTAGTTAACAATTATTCCTTTTATTATTTTAAATTGTATTGATTATAATCATACTTTAAATAATATGAAATATATGTTATGAAGTGTATATTTAATAAATGAAACTTGGCTTTAAAAGAATAAAATTCAGTTGCAGAATTGGCGAAAATTATGTCAAGGATTACACTTCGAGTAATATATTCATTATAAAAGATCTTCAGACTAAAATTAAATTTAAGTAAGAAGATCGGAATGAAGTTTCTGAAATCAGCTTATGTTTGAAAACACTTTTTCTAATTTTATGATAATTTATATAAAATTTTGTATTTGTATTACGATTTCACAAATATTATTTAAATATTTTTAAAGCAATAATAAAAAAATGGGCTTATAAGTTCTGTAAAATAATATTTTTGTAAAATGTGTTTCAAAATCTCTAATTTTGAGCTTGTTTTTGTAGAATTTGCTCTTTGAAGGATTACTTTTATTCACAACAATTATAATAAAATCTACTTTTATTAAACGATAAAAAAAATAGTAGATCGCTTTTTTTGTTGGATGATATTTGAATAATGTGAAGTATTGCATGTTGCTTGCAATATATTATATCTAGAAGTGTCAAGAAAAACATTTAAAAATAGATTTAAAGAACTGCTTTAAAGTTTTCAAAAATATTGCTGAAATATCACTTATAATTTTGGTTTTTGTAAAATTCATGTAATTTATTTTAAATTTTGATAGTTAAATAGCAATATTTATCGGTATTGAGTCATAAAAGAGCATTTATAACGCTTTAGTATGCTAATTTGTTAAAAAGTACTCCGAAAGTGTTCGGATACCTTAAATGTATTCAGTTTTCTTTCATGTTGAAATATAATTTTACCAAAAAATCTTCAGTTGCGTAGTGGAGGCATAAAAATTGCCTAAATGATTTTGAAATAAAATAAACTTTTTTTAAGAAAGACACACATCGGGTTTGTTTTATAATGTGTAGCTTTAAATTCCAGTTCATCATATTTATTTTTGAAAAAAGTTACAAACCCTATATTAATACGATAAGAAAAAAATTACAACTAAGCGTTTTAATAAACACATTTACTTTAATAAACAAATGAATCAAATGTTTCTTTTTCACTTAAATTTTGAAAAAAAAATATTACATACAGTACCAACGTGATGCATAGTTTTAAATAAAATATGAAGAAATAAACTTTAATTTTGGAAGTTCGCCATAGATAATGTGTGCAATATTCAAAGTTTTATAGTACAAATACAAAAAATATTTCATTAAAAAGATAAATAGTATTTGTACTAAGAATAAAAATTATAGGTTTAATGAAATTAATTCTAATTAACTTTTGAAATGCATTGCTTCAATACTTTAGGTTAACTCTATGCTCATTTTTTCCATTCTCAAGATCAAATATTTATCTTACTACAAAAGTGCGCTGTATTTAATCAAATATACCACAAAAGAGCCTTTTAAAGTATAATCTAAAAAAATTGCAATCGAAAACAAAAGAAAGGGTTTGTTACCATAAACAAAATATTTTATTTATTTTGCCATCACACACAAATTCAAATGAACTCTTAAAACAATGAGTCAAACCTTTTGTATCATTTCCCTTCCGTTTCTATCACGGCTTTTTTTTTCACGAGCTTTATTATCATGAGCTCGAATAATGTGATTCTAAATCTAGTTCTTTTAAATTCGTTGTTTCGCCAATCCAGATGCGAAATTCAATGAACTGTGACTGTTTTGAAAAGAGATCGGATCAACTAAATTATCCTTCACGGTTGGAAATGCATTTCAGTGCGCCTTTTTACTGTTGGAACTTTTTGTACCTCTGACTCGTTGGAAGAGCAGTAAAGTGTATGTGTTTTTTCTTGTTACTGTTTACGAAGTCGTCCGTAAAGTGCGTGTAACCGTTAGTGTATGTAACTTTGTTCTTTGTAACCTGTTTATTTTTGGTTATTTTTTGTGCTTCGCTTTTGCCTTTGATCCGTTCTGACAGTTCTTCGCTATTTGTTTCAAAGGGTTGGCTTTTTTCCCCTCTTTGGGAATAAATAAATCGCAGCAAAGGGATTTTGTTAGGGATAATGTTACGTGAAACGATTTTACTGCTCCTTTACGATCCATAAACCAGCATAAACTGTTTATGGAAAACGTGCATAAAGTTTGAGATATGAATGGATACTATTATCTGTCGAAAAATGACTGCCGTTTATCATTTTAGATATTGGAGAAATTATGTTTAAATAAAATATTTTACTTATTTTTGAACGAAGCGTCCCCAGAAAGAACAGTTTGTATATATGAGAATCTAATCTTCAAAATTCTCTGTTTAAAAAAAATCAGTGTCTCCACATACTTTATTTAAATATTTAGAATTCATGAATCTATATCTACTATTGACACTTATATCATTTGATGGCTTGCTTATCAGGAACATATGAAAAAAAAATTAAGTCTTAAATTTCTGATAAAATTTCCTCATTCAATCCCCTTAAGAAACTAAATAAAAATAAACTCTCATTTCAATTTTTATAATAAGAGAGAAAAGAAAGGAAAATTTATGCTTCTTCTGTTATGGGTAAAAATAATAATCACTTATTCAGAAGCATGCGGTGAAATTTAAGGGGATGTAAATGAATTTCTTTTATTTACAATTGAACATACTTTTTGAAAATTATATCACTTCATGGCTGACTTATCAGGAACATATAAAAAAATCAAGTTTTAATTTTCTGATAACATTTCCTCATTAAATCCCCTTCAGAAACTAAATAAAAATAAACTCGCATCTCAATTATTATAATAAAAGAGAAAAGAAAGGAAATTTTTTGCTAACACTAGCTTCTTTTATTATGGGTAAAATTAAAAATCATGTATGATTATTCAGAAACATATGGTGAAATTTAGGGGGATGCAAATTAAGTAATTTTATTTACAATTGAACATACTTTTTGAAAATTTATTTCACAGCTATTTGCTGAGAGAAACTTAAAAATTGAAATAAAATAGATTTGAAAATGGAAAAACAAATTATTCTATAAAATTTTTCTTTTTATATTCGATTTTAAAAAGTCCTAACACTCAACAAATTGAATAAAAAATCTTCAAACCAAAAATTTTAAATGCAGTTTAGCTTTAAAGACAGTTATCGTTTAACCGATTGCGATATTAATAATATTTAATGTAAGCATTTGAATATTTCATTATTTTATTATACGCAACGTAAGGAACTGTGTTTATATTTGTGAATTAGGATTTTTTAAAGATTAAATTTGCTTAGCGATACCTACAGCTACTGATTCTCCAACTGACAGATGCTCTCAGCTTGTACGGTAAGCTATTATCATCTAAAAATATACATTTGTTTTTATTATTTTAACTCTGAATAAAAACGTGCTGCAATATTTTCCAAGCTCCAAATTTCTGCATGCAATAAAATTTTAACGGAACCAGATAAATGAAATATAAAAGGGGGTTGGTGACAGGGGTTCGTGGAAAAGCGCGTATTTATTATTTAGCGCACATTAGATAATAATAGAAAATATTATATTATTTTTATCCAGTTATATACAAATAACATGCATACATCTTCCACAATTATGGAATTTCATGAAAAAAGTATACCTTAATTATGTGTATTCGAGGATGCAGTTGTTGTGAATGAGAAATATAGTCAGGCATTGGCATCTAATTATTTCACAGGTACAACTAATTGATTCAATAATATATAAATGAGGGAATTACAGTATTAGGTACGTTTTAAAGTTTAAAATTAATTTAATATGGATCTCATGCAAATAATAATAGATGAAGTTATTTTTCTCAACCTTCAGTTGTCTTTCAGTTAAAACTGATATAATAGAAGCCCTACGTCACTAATTAGCTTTATCCCTTAAACTATACATTATCATTTGGCCACTTATACATCAGATTACAATATCCGCTGAGCCCACAAACCTTAATCAGAATTATTGATTATGAGTCCAACAGGTGATGTATGAAGACATAAGTTACCAGGTATGCGCGAATATGAAACACCGCACCTCTTTTGAAAAGTATCTCCATTAAACTTTGTACAAATGTAACAATTAATTTATAGTTTATATTCCTGTGTGGATTAATTTTTATACTCTTAGCAGACACTGATGCAGATTTTAGTAACACTTTTAATATATGTTGTTGTTATTTTTAGTATATCGTTTATATTTTGGTTAAAGCATTTTTTTTAAAAAATGAATATGTGTGTAAAATGTTAAGGAAAAGAAAAACATACTTGTAAGTTTGTAAGATTTTTGTAAGTTTTACTCGATATGAGTTTCCCCCCTATTTATTGGGAATTTTCTATAATTAAGAATAAAACAATAATTAGTACGTGTTTGAATATCAAAAAAAAAAAAAAAAATGTGAAGTGCATCTAAGTCTGTACTTCTCACCTTTAATTTACAAAGTGCAGCTTGTGAGAATTTTAACGCAGAAAAGAATTTTGTTTTTATCAAGTATTGACATTCAGCAGGACATTTAATATGAAGACTCGATTCATACTCCCATTATGCACTATTCCTCTGTGTGTGTGTGTGTGTTAAGAGCATTAAATTATACTCGTGACCTGTGCTAACTAGATGCGACAGAATGTGTTTGTGAAAGATATTACCTTAACACTATTGAAATGGAAACACAATTGTACTACTTTAATTAAAAAAGTTAATGAAAAATCTTCTGCGTAGCAAAACTTTCCTGTGTTGTAAATTATTGTTTTATTACGGAAAATATACAAAAATATGCCAACATTATTTTTTATTTGTCAGTAATACTGGTTTTTGTTATTTCCAATAGAATCAATAGTATTTGCTTCAGAGCAGATTATTTTTCTGAAAAAAAATATATTTAAGTTTTTGTAGAGGAATTTTTGTGTGGAAACATTATATATATAAATCAATAAAAAGAAAAAAATATATACGCCTATGCTTCATATTAGACTAATTCTTTACCACAAATTTCTTTAATTTTCCAATTAAAATAAATTGAAAAATTATCGCATCTTAATGATAACTAAAGAACATGGACAGATGTTCCCCCGTAAATGATTTAGGCACATACTAGAATAAAATTTTAATGAAATGCAAATATTTTAAAACTTAGTTAAAGTTTGTTTTAGAAATATTTACCTAACAGTTACACTGATTAGCCAATGATAAAACCATACTAATTAAAGATGTGTACAAAGAAAAAGCAACATGTTGATTTTTATTGATTTTTAAAAAGAAATATGCAAAAGTAATTAGTTAAAATCTTAATGAAAGGAGCATATACAAATGCCAACTATAAAATACATTTGAAATTAGTGACATTACACAGTAGGTATTAAATATTTCATTTTATTAAAACTTTTTTTGTGCAACACACATAAACAAATGTACTTGTACCTCTCTTTTACAGACATTAAAACTCAATTTACAAAAGCAAACCAACATTTTTAGTGATCACAATTTCTGAAACATTTGGTAAATAAACCGATTTCCTTTCCCCTACGGTCTGAGCAATCACTAAAATTCCTCCAGTCATGGTGCAATTCAGCATCCCATATCCCTTCCACACAAACCAATCTGTTCTTTTCCTTCGACCATGAGAATGGTTTCTGATTCACCTACAAAGAATTGTTGTGACTGGGCTGTTTAGTATTCAAAGTCCGCCGTCAGTAACCTATATACCTTTGAGGGAAAAGCAGGAGTTTTTGGAATTTATTCCAAGCAATCTCCGAAACCGAGCAACTTTTCCCGATATTCCTTTCCTTTTCTCGTTCGAGCGCGCACGCCATTTTGCAAGTTGTCTTTCGATTTCGGGAAGAATTTATTTTACCCGCTAAACGATATCCGAGCAGAAGTTCCAGCAGATATCGTGTTCTTTTCGTGGTCGGGAAGTTTCCAGGATGGGGTGGGGTGGTGGAAAGCGTCACAATTTCTCTCTCCAATTTTGAATCTTTCTCTTCCAGAAATTGACAAATGCTACTTTTCGAAACAAAGTAAGTTTTGAACTTCAAAGAATTGTCTACAGGATAATGAATTGTTTGTGTGCATAGGTTGGATTGAAAATAATGAAGGACTGTTCTTTTGTGAATATTAGACTGGAAATGACAGATCGACGGATTCTGTGCCAGACAGTTATTAATGTGGTATTGTTTTCTTCGTAATGAATCTTATGTTTTGTAAACTTAATTCATCACAAACTTAAATTAAATGGCTTTTGGATTTATTAAATTAGTTATTTTACACTACATGATATGAATTTGTTGTAATAATTTCATAGAGACATGTTGCTTTTGTAACATAATTTATCGTACTTTTTTATATTGTACATTTGATATCTTTTAGGCTTTGCTACCTTAAATTTCCTATTTAGTAGAATTTTCAAAGATTCAAACTATCGTTCATTTATTAAAAAAAAAAACACATGTTATTTGATGGGATTTGGCTAATTAAGTTGAGAGTAAGTTAATTGTATTTATATCATTGAATGGATTTGAGATTCGCCCTTGAAAGTTATAAGAAAAATAGATTCAATTATAAATCAATGAAGCAGCAAAAAGTATTTCAAGTAAATTTAACGAAAACACAAAGATATAAAAGAAATAGATTTTCTTTCCTTTCGAGAAATGGTAATTTTGTGTTGAGGTTTTCACTGTTGGAGAATTGATTGTTAAAATAATTATCATTAAAACAAGGAATTCATTTACACTACATTAAAGGCAGAATGATATATATTATATTCCTTAGCAATTTTAATATCCATTTGATCACTTTCATTGAAGTGATAAAGTTTTCTTCTTTTGGAAGGGAAACACTAAATCCTGCCATCTCCTTGAAAAGTTTAAATCGAAGTCAATAAATTCCAAAATATTTCATATTCTGCAAGAAAACTGTGAACACTTATTTATTAGCTCTAGCACTTTCAAAAGGTTACCTGAAAGTTATGTTGCAATGCCGATGTACCTTTAATATATTTTAAAGATGGTGAGGGACTTTCCTGTTCTTAAACAGAATTAGAATCACTGAAAAACTATTTTTTTTAATTGTTTGGCTTATAATATTAATTTTTTCTGAGGCACACAGGTAACAAAATAAAGAGAGAAAAAAAATTTTAATAGTTTTTCGGGAAATTCTGCGTAAAGGTACAAAACTCAATTTCCGGAAAATCCTCAAAATCCAGCTTCAACAACAAAAAGTGCATTTAAAAAAAAAGGAAAACGAACTATACTTGGCAGAAGCTTTAAGTCTTCCACTGAAAAGAAAACCTTTCTTTTCTTTTTCAGATAAAGACCTTTTTGGTTAAAGAAACAAAGAGGTTTCTGGAAAAAAGTTATTTTTTCATTCCATTGTAACCTTCAACACGATTCTTTTATTTCAGGAAGAGAATTTTCTTTTATACTATTAAACATTCCTTAGTATTCTTCTACGTTAATCTCTAGGTGAAAGCTCAATTTTGAAGAAAAAAAAGTAACGCATCTCATACTATTAATTCCATTTTTAAATATGTGATTATTTACGAATACAGAATCTGCATAAAAACATATCAAAATCTTAGACAACATGTAGTTTTAATTAAAAGGATTTACGTCTGACATTTAATATACTTCTAAAAACACCTCTTAAACAAAAAATATAATTTTTATTGTAACGGTTTTTTGACAAGTATTTATTTCGGAGTATTTTAATTTATACGTACTATGATAAACTTTATGGTGTAAAATAAAATAAATTACATTTTATATTTACATATCTTAACATGTAAACCAGTGATTGCCAAAGTGGTCTATATAGACCTCCAAGGGTCTACGACGACATCCAAGGGGTTTACGTGAGCCAAAAATTAATTTGGGGGTCCATGAGGTGTAAGTGGGTGTCTATGGTAGTGGCTCTCATTAAACTAAACCAGGACTAGTGTTTAAAAAAATTATAATCATGTTTAAACCAAATTTTACCTATTTAAAAGATTTATTTACTAAATATAATGAAATTAATTTGCGTTTACAAGGTAACAGCATAAATTTTATTAAAGTAAGAATCATTTCAGCTTCTCTTTCTTGAGTAAAGTTAAAGAAGTATAATACTGAAGGTCCCGAATTTTCTAAATTAGTCACAGACATTCTGTCAGAACGTCTTAACCTACGTTCAGCATTTAAATTCCTTTTATTCAGATTTAGAAGTTAGGTTTCAGAATGATTTGACTATATACAGCAATACAGTATGAATTCGTAGAGTCATATTGAAAAAAAAATGTCTTATTACAATAGGAACAGATCGTAATAAACACTAACGAATATCTTACAGTTTAGAAACGGAGATGCCAGCAATTTTAACTTTAAAAGGTCAAACCTGTGTTATTTGTCTCGACTTTTGGAATACCGTGAAAAAATGTTTCATTGCTTTTCCTAGTGTGAAGGAACTTCAGTGCGGTTGCCAATCCCCCCTCCCAAAAAAAAATTGGACACTAACATAGGAAATTTAAGGTTAAACCAGACAAGATTAATACTAAATGTTGACAATTTGATATTGTAGTGCTAGAGATCCTTTCCTCCCTTTAAAATCATTTTTTTATTATTTTATTTAACAATTGTACTTATTAATTAACTTTTAATTTAATTAATTAACATGTGCTTCTTAAATTTTAAACACTATACTTCATTACAATTAGAAATTTAATTATTTTAAACTAGGAGTAGCAGTACCAGCTGCCAAAAAGACATTTAAATTGATAAATTTGCAAAAGTTCAATATTAATTTAACAAGAGTCTACCCCAAACCAAAAAACATGGCAAGGGGTATATGAGACAAAAAGTTTGGGAATTTCTGATGTAAACGAAGACCAGTGGCTGAGTGGTAGTGCATAGCGCTTTCACAGGTTCGGGGTTAAAATCCCGGGCTGTGTAAGGTTGACTCAGCCTTTCAACCATTCAGTGGGTCGATAAAATGAGTACCAAGCTTACCTGGGTGGTGGTTTCACGTCAGATTGGCCACCTGACCGGAGCATCTACTCATGCACCTCAAAGTCCAAGGTACGTATAATGTTCACGTATCAGTCCGTTATGTATTTAGTCACATGTACTGATATGGGCACAGTAGACCTTGGCCTTCATGGGCTGTTGCGTCACTGAGTTATGTTAACATGTTAACAAGGTTTATTTGATTTTTCTTTCAATGTATGTTACTTGGATTCTTAATTAATGACATTTAATTATAAATTTAAAAAGACAATTTATACTGACTGAAATTAAATTCGGAAAATAATTTTTTTTTCATAAAGGATCATATTTGCATAAAATTCTCAGAGAATACAGAACTCTTCACTTTATATACTTACTATTTGTTAAACTGGAGTTCTTAAATCTTGTTTCATACGAATGTGAAGTTACGAGTAGTCAGTCATTGAAACAAGTGGCCGCGGTAATATAGTGGTCAAGGTATCGGATCGTGGCTGGCATGTCATGTGTTCGAGCCCAGTACCACTGAAGACATGCCTTGTAGGTGAGCGATGCACGTTAAATCAGTCGAGAGCTCAAACGTCCTTCCGTTGGTGCGGTGTGGTAGTTAGGAGACGGGGTGCCATCTCAGGTGTCATCCTCGTCACTTGACCATGGTTCAAAATTACGAGGTCCGCCAACAGCCCTCGTGTAGCTGGACAGTTCCATGTTAATACTCATTCATTCATTTATTCATTGAAATAATCCAGACTTTAAGACAAAAATTTTTTAATTCATTAATAAAGCTATTTGCGCACTTCAAGCGTACCCCATTTGCAGTGGTGTGCCATACATGCACTAGTCTCTTACACCCTTTTCGGACGGCAGGCTGTTCAACGCACCTTTCTGTGAGGAGAGTGCACTACTGTGTGATTATATAGATCTCGGAGGATGGGGTATTTTACATCGCTAAACCTATCTTTGGGGGGGGGGGAATATCGTATAAAATACGTTTACAAAAATTGTACCTTATTTTTTTTATGAAATTATAACTACACATAATGTAGGGTCGACATAATGTAGGTTTACAAATATAAGGTCAATATAAGGTAAGGTGGATTAAGTTAATTTAGTGAACAAGCAGTCCATTTTGTGGTTATAAATAATACTGATTAAACGTGTACGTTCGAAAATGCAAGTATGATACACTTTGTCCTGAAAATGCCGCAAATATTGTCCAAGTTGAACACCCACATTCACAACCCTGTATCTGAAAAATAAAAGGAACGGCAGTTGCATGCTGCAAGCATTCATGTCAAAGTAGTTATTCTAAAACCGTTAGTTTAGGTACGGAATTCTGTTAAGAGACTGAAGGGTGCCGATGCCCCCTAAACTGGACACAACTGCAATGTAAACAATTGATCTGATTTGAAGAATCATCATATACATTATACAAGTCCATATACATTATCATGCGAACACAAACAGAAGAATTTTATGATGACTGCCTGGTTCCAACCGTGAAACATGGAGAGGATCTGTGAAGATGTGGGTTGCAATATGTTCCTGTAAATTGGTGCATCTCTTTGTCTTGAGAGGGATGATCACAGGCGACCGTTATCGAAACATTCTGGCAGATCATCTTCACATCCCACGCTTCAGAACATTTTAATGGGGAATGATGCCCTAAGTTCCAAGAGCACAACACCTCTGTTCACCCGACAAGCTGCATTCAAACATGGTCACATGGGCATGGTACATGGTAACCCCAGTCAGCTGAATTGAGCATCATTGAATGTTTGTAAGGTTTATTAAGAGAACAAAATCCACGCTCGGTTTCCTCCTCTATGCATACTGTCTGATCTTGAGACTGCTTTGCACGAGGAATAAGGGTGACTTCCGATGTACTAAGTTCGAGACCTTTATTTATCAATCCCAAACGTCGAATACAAGCTGTCATTCAGACCAAGGGTGGCCTAATCCTATACTAATAAAAAAAATTCATTTTTTTCACAGGAGTTCCTATTATTTTAACCTATACCTGTAAATTATGCTATTATTTCCTTGTCACTTGTAGTATTAATTAATGACTGAAATATATTTCCATAAGAATATACTCTGTACATCGAAGATCCTCGTCCACTAAGAGAATGACATTACTCATTATTCAATCTTGGAATATTATTGTTCTGAGAAGCAAATCTATCTTGTTAGTGTTGTTAAAAATCCTTATTTTTTAGATTAGCTCGAGGAGAACTAAGAGCTTGATTTTCTTTACTTCCACACAATGTGCAGGCTTCGAAATGTGATTCTATAATTATCTTTTTTTATTCTAACTATCCAGTTTTATAAGACATTTGAGGGACAAGATTTGGAGAGAGAGGAGAGAGAGAGAGAGAGTTGCCCCTCAACTTGAATATAACCGAACTTGAAAAACTCTGACCATTCACTCGTATAACATTCCCTCTAATTTGTGAAATTTTTAAAAAATATTTTTATAAGACGGTTTTTTAACCACACATTCTTCAATGTCATTTTCTAGCAATTGTTTTTCTGCAGATGTGTGTTGGCAATTGATTTATTAATATGCGAAAATCATGTTTTATATTAATCATATATTGTGTACGTTGTAAGATAAATAGTCCATTTCAAAAGGGAGTTCATACTTTTCTTTTCAAAAAAGAAGTATATTGAAACAAAAAGTTGTTTTATATCTTTAATTTAAATGTAACTAACTTTAAAAACCACAAATACTATCTTGGAGTTTCATTTATATTTTATTTCTCTAAGAAGAATAAAAAAGAATTACATTAAGACAACAGCGTGTTGAAAAGCTATAAAAACTAAAAATTAAATTTGCATTCAACAGATTAAAAATAGTACTTCAGAATATTCATTAAAACAGGATGTGGCTCCCTGGCCAACTCTTAAGGTTTAATAAATTAAAGCAAAATCAAGCGTTTCTTTGCTTTCCGTTCTTAATTACAAAACTGAGCTCTTACGAGCTTAGTTGTTGAACAACTAAGTATAAAATGTGTGATTAGAGCTTTTGAAAATGACTTTACCAAAACTATGCTAAATCTTATACATTTTTAACCACTAAAACATTCTCCAACTCTTGTTAACGTTCTTCTACATTTTAATGAATTGTACTCTCTCTTTTTGCGCTCTAGTAATGTGGTGGATTTAATTAAAATTTCAAAACATGCGTAATTCGAAGGGGAAAAAATATTTTAAACCTCAAACATTTTTCTGATGCACAAACAAGTAATCGTCCTTTTTTTTCTATTATTCGGCTAACCGCAGCATATATGCATCAACAGTCTTGGCTTAGATGAAAGGGATGATGCGCGGAAGGAAATAGTACCATCACATACGTCTTAATCGATCTTCATACGCCGGACCGCTATGACAAGGTCGGCATCTATCGATAAGATTAAAGCTATTTGTTAAACGAGGACACGACAGCGACGCTAGATCGCTCTCAACTAGCCAATAGTTTGTGACAGACCCGTTAATATAAATGGGAAATTGTGGAGCATTTGATAGTTTGATGATGGCTGTAATTGCGGCGGAGAGTAATAACGTAGGTTGAACGGTCTTAAGGAATTATAATTTAATCATTCAATCACTTATTCGGCATGGGGTAATGATTCATAAATCATGTAGGGATATGCTAATAAAATCCATGTATCAGAAAAGGGTATTAGTTAAAATGCTTTTTAGGGCTGCTCTCAACTCAAAGAGCATATAGAAACGCATAAAAAATATAAGTAAATTAATGATTTTTTATAAACTCTCTGTTCTAATAATTCCTCTAATTAGTGTTTGCTAATAATTTCAGTTTACGAATAATTGAAGAAAATAATTTATATTAAAGTTGACTAATTTGTACTAATTAATACTGCATATTTTGCTGCTTAGGTATTATCGTTTACACTTTTTTTTTAAGTTGAGTTAAAAATTTATGAATGAATGAGTTTTTTTAAGTGAATCAGAGAAAAGCATTTTAAGGAAAAGAAAAGTATAGAAATACACTACACAGTTGACCAAGTAAGCCATTTTGACTGCTTTTTAATTTCAATTTGAAAAACAATTACGTATGTAATGACACAATTTCTTTCAGAACATATTTTTTTTCAAATGAAGTAAATTTTTTATTGTTAATATTTACTAATAACTTGTTATATAACTGTATATAATATTAAAAATTGATTTTGAACAAATTTATTTACACATAAGTTATCCTTTCACAGTCATTTTGACTGATTTTGGGCAATATAGGTATGTATACTAAGGTTCAGTCTTTCTAGTTTTATAATATTTTTTAAGATCTAATTTCAGATCTTAATTTTTCAGTGAGTTTCAGGCTGTTTTATCTATCTCCATAATAAAGTGAATTAGTATTAAAAACTTAATTTTTTTAAAAAATAATATGATCCTTTTTATCATTTGAAATAATATTTTTTGTGAACTAATTATGATACTTGTAAATTTTATGCAAATACATGCTAAATCCTTTCTTTTGGAAACCATAATTTAATAGATTCCAGCAAACAAGTTCCGTGTTTTCCCAATAGATTTTTGAATTATTATTCTAGTTAAATTATAAAGATGATTAGAAATCAATAGAGTTATGCAAAAAGTTTTGTTGTTTTGATTCTCTATTTCTTCGAAGAACTATCTAAAAATAATCTGCATTCCTTCGATTTTCCATTCATAGTTTCTTTTTTATTAGATTATTTTTTTATTTTTCTAATGTGAGTGATATACAGCAATATAATGGAGAAAATTATCATTCTAAACTTCTACTTGTAAGTTTTAAGAAATCGTATCTTATGATATCAAGTAAATTAAATTTTTTAAAAAATAATTGTTTTTCTTTCTAGCATTAAAAATTTAAGACTTCCTCTTAAAAATTCTACATAAATAGGTCTTTAAAAATTAATAATTAAGCATTAATACTTCTCAAAAGCAGCACAATATAGGCTTATGTTATAATAAATTGCTTTTTTTAATTGTAAATAAATATTTTTCACATAAGTTTTAAAACCATTTTCAAATTGAAGGTAATGGATGAATTCCAAATTATATTTCCAAAATATATTCCAACCTACAAATACTGATTCCTTTTGAACAATTTTCAAATATTATACATGCCAGCATTTATCAGATAAAGGAAGAAATGTATATTAAGTAAAAAAAAATAATAAAAGTCGTTTGTGTATTTTATAATTTAAAAATAATACTTTCTTTATAGTTAATATTTTTCAACTAACACGTAAAAATTTTAATATATTTAAATTAAAAAAACCCTTAAGTTTTATCTTTAAAAGCAGTTTAATATTTGCCTCTTTTTTAGAGACAAGTTTTAGTTTAAAGTTTTAATTAGATAAGAATGTATAGTTTTAAGACATATTGATTGATATCAGTGTTGAATTAGCATACATGGCGAGAACAAATATGGCTTGGTCTTTTGGTTTAGTTTCGTGCTTCTTCATTACTCTTTATGAAAATCTTGTAAATTTCATATGATTAACTTATATTGTAAATGGTAGTCATTATTATACCATATTCAAGATCAGAAAGTATTATACAGTTTATATAAATAAATAAAAGTCACATTTCCACAAATCTCCTTCAGCAATATAGTTTTATATTGAAAAATCTTTATCAGTTTATAGATATAATGTAAACATTTCTGTCCACACATACATTCCTGCATTAATCTTTCTCAGTTTCAAGAAACTTTCTTCATCTTGTTCTGTCAACATGTATAATATAATTAGCTCTAAAGTTACTTTTTTTCAAATTATTTTGTCAGTAATTTAATTTATGGAATATTAAATTATTATTGGGTTGGGATGCATAATTATCCGGCGTTTATATCAGCGCGTTTTTCATCAGTGAAAATTAGCGTTTTGCTTATTATTTTTGTAAAAAAATAATCTTCTCTATTGTTTTAGAAAAATGCGTATCGAAAACCATAGTCATATTCGCCATATTATGCTCTACCACTTCGAGAAAGGATAGAAAGCAGCACAGTCATTTCGCGATCTCAACGAACTTTTTGGCAAAGGAACAATCAGCGAAAGTCAGTGTAGGGAGTGGTTTGCCCGTTTCAAACCAGGTGATACCAGTTTGGAGGGAAAGCCAGGGAGAGGTCGGCCATATCAGATTTTGAAGATCAGGCTAGGGATCAACGATCATATGACTTGGTGGCCGATGTCAAAGCGTGGATCGAATCTAAGAATCGTGTCTTCTTCGCTCGTGGAATCGACCGCCTGCCAAGCAAATGGGAAGCAGTAATTGAAGTAGACAGCGAGTATGTGCTTCCGAATAATCGTTAAAACATGTTTTTGTCAAATGTTGTTATTGATTTCGTTAAATAATCTTTTTTGTAAAAACGCTGGATAATTATGCATCCACCCAATATATTAAGAATATCTTATCAGTTTAGAGAGGAAAAAATGTTTCGAACTCCTTTCATGTCTAATTGCCCATACTTAAATATGTAATTGTTTTTTTAAGTTATCCAAAATATTCAGTACGCATTTCTACAAAATACAATGAAGAATAAAAATAATCATCTATACTGTATATACATAATTTTCAACCTGAGTAAAATCTCAGAAATATTAAGATAATATTTATATATTAATATGATATTCTAAAAAGTTATATTAAACATGTTAGCGCCCACAGAATAAACAACAATTAATTTTATCAGATTTAAATTTATTTTTTAAATAGAAATCAATTTAATGAAAAAAAATAATATTCAGATAAATTTGAAAAATCTTTAATATCGCACCATCTTGTAAGAAAATAGTTTTTTTCAAATAGAGTGATAAAAAATTACCTCTTTTGCTCTTGTAAAGACACTAAGCATTTTAAAAAAAAATAGTATAAATCGCAAATTCTTAATTCTCCTCTTTAATATGCACACTAAAAGTATAATACACAATAACAGGGAACTCTTTCTTGTAATCGCACTACACATGTAACGTTCTGCATAGTAAATTCATTAAGGCTCTTCCAGATACGAAACAAATTACCCTTTTTTCCACATAAAATAATTTTCCCACAACAAACATTACTTCAAAATCGATTGCATACTTATCGACATTTCTCTCCTTTTTAATCTCCCAATCAACTTTTCCACCACATACTAAACAAGCATCATACCAACACACTCCAATGAAAATTACTTCATTAGCAACTCCAAAGCAGCCCCATTTCAAAAATAAATGTCTACATCAGGTTGTGCCATTGAGGCCTTTTCAAAACCCACCAGTCCCTTACAATCTCCCGTCCACAAACTCAAATATTTATTCAGAGTAGAGCCATCGAATTTCACCGACTCGACTGCTGTCGATCAGTCGTCGACTCCAGATGACTTTTACGATCCCTACGGCCGTTAATACCTTTTTACGGCCCGCGATGACACTTTAACGCTGTCCAGGGCCCGTTGGAAATTTTACGACTGCGCTCATCGAGAGTCCTGATGACATTGCCTAAGCGACCCAATTTGCGACAGATCTGTCTCGAATTTGATCACTTTCTGGTACTCCAAGGAAAATTATGCGTCGGAGTCAATGAGAAGAGACAAGGACCGTAGAGAAAAGTGTATTATGGATGGTGTTACTTTTATCTGTATTTATCTAGGGGTTTTCTTGAAGAACCCGTATGGTACTGAGGGGATTTAGGTTTATTGGTGAGATTAATCAGTTCAGAGAGAAGTCTGGGAAATGGTTTAGATTATTGGTCTCATGTATTACAATGTTACAGACATGATAATGATAGTATATTTTATGATGACTAGTATTAAATTATGTTTTATGTTTCTTTTAACTTAGTAGAATTGATATAAACGATTCTACAAGAATAATAAGGCAGAGTTATAAGTAAATATTTTATAAAAATATCATTACGCTAAATTGTACTTTTTATTCTTATGGAACATGCAATACAAATATATATATATATATATATACATATATATATATATATGAGTTTTATTAAACAAATACATTTAACTAATCTTACGTTATAAAACAGTAGAGTTGATCATTTTTGCAAGAGAATGAATTAATGAAAAAATAATTTTAAACTGTATATAAATCTAAAAATAAAACAATAGTAACATAAAGGTAATAAAGTTAGTTAATTCAAAATATTTATTTTTTCTATATTGTTTGGATATAGGAGGGAGGAGAATTTAGAAAAGAGGAAATAATCCAGACCCCCCCCCCGCCTTTTTTAATAATACACTGTTCGGTGTAATGTTTAAAATTTTGTGAAAGGTTTAGAAATGACTATATTATTTTACTTTTATTTAATAGTATTCATGTTATACTTTTAACCAATTTTATTTCAAATGGCATTTAATAACTTAAATATGCGTATTTCCAATAGAAATATATGGTATTGAAGTTAGAATTGCATTCAAATTTAAAGAATTTAAAAACATTTTTTGAGACTCTAGATATAGACTCCTTGCGCGCCGACAAGTATAACACAAGGCTTGAAAACGTAAGTCAATACTCAATCAATAGTGGTAGGAAAATTTAAAAAGATGAATACCGGCACGAATGGAATCAAAAGGGAAGAGAAACAAATACGGATGCAAATACAATAAATACGGAACAAAATACAAGATGGCTCACATGCAAAAAATTAAGACATTTAGTAATTAAAATTACATAATGGTGAAGGTTTCGGAACACATCTTTGATCATAATTCGATTTTCAAAATACAAATACAAAAAGCCTACATACACAAATACTTATATACATAAACACGCAAACACATATATATATATATATATATATATATATATATATATATATATATATATATATATATATATATATATATACATATATTACAAAAGTATACACAAAATAGTTATAAACTTAAGGTAACTATAGTCATGATATAATAAAGTCTAGCCACAGTAGTACTAAAGCAAACTCATGGCTGTAGGAACCAGGATTGAGAGTTTAAACATAGTTTTGCTACCAGCCAACCTTCATCTGTATTTGCCAATACTCTGGACCATAGGGACAGAAAGAAATTTCTAGAGAAGTTTAACTATTATTACCAATAAAACCATAATCTATTAATAAAATGATAATATTATAGCCTATAATAATTATTAGAATATGTTAAACAAAGCTAAAACAGTTATTTGAAGACTTTCCACGGGAGTACAGCAAAACCATTTCCCGGGCAATAGAAAGGTGAATATCAGTAACACATAAAGTTAGTAAGTTTTGATAAAATAATATTAAGTCTATATATATACATTTAAAAACACTAAATTTTGTTTTAAAATTTATAGAAAATAAAAGTACCACCCAGGAATATCAATTAGTTTTAAATAAAATATAATATTGTTAATTCACTTAGCTTGAGGCGCATCTATCGATTAACTGTACAACTAATAATATATTTCTTATACTGAACTGTTAGGAGTGTAACATGTATTTTATAATGCATATATATATATATATATATATATACATGCAAATACACACATATACATACCGTACAATAAATGTTAGTAAACACACAAAAAATGAAAAAAATTAATCGCAATCAAAACAATACTGAAATAAATACTATTAATATTTGCACAAATCGATGTATAAGTGGATTTGCTCTGAACAAAGGTAGAGAAAGGAGGAGGCCTTCGGAAGTGAACTCAGCACAAGCAAATGCCAGATGCTTGACATCCTGGACTGTGTCACTGGAGCAAGAATGCTGGTCAGTAGGTGACACATTGAAGCGTTTCAAATTGAATTTTAAATTCCCATGCCCAGTTAGAAACTGGGTAAGTTTAAAATTAGGATGAAAATGCTCCGTCTTTAAACGTCTCTGAATAGAAGCAATAAATCCCTTGGTGAAGTGCACATTATTCGATATTTGATATAAGTTGTCCCAGTATTAAATAATTTTTTCCTTAAAAACATTTTTACATTATGATTTCGGTATGCTCATAGGAGTCAAATTACTTAATTTTGTCTCTTCTTTTGCAAGCCAGTCAGCACGTTCATTACCATAGATTATTTTTCCTTAGGATTATATAAATTGGAATGATGAAATTTATTAAAATGAAAAAATTCTCTTATAATTAATTTTCTAAATATTTCAATAGAATATTTCAATTAATAGTTTCATAATAAATTTAAAGCAATGCTTCTGAAACTTTCAATACTAACGACTTATTATTCAATCATAATTTTCATATTGTGCCCCCCTCCCCATACAATAACAATGTAGTGAACTTAATAATATGATACTTTGACGCTAAAGCTACAATACGATTTTAAGCTCTTAAGTGTCTCCTGTGTATATAAACGTCTCGCTCAGCCTGTCAGTAAATTGCCCCAGACGTAAATATACGTCTCTTCGAAATACGATCTTTTCTGTTCACTGCTATCCATAAAATTATTCCGAAGGCTTTGCAAAGCAATAAATTGAACTTGACAGTGTGTTTGCCAAGGATTCATTTATTTTAGAGATTTTGCGTATTTATTCCTTTTCTCTCCCCTGCCCCCCAATACATCATATATATTTGTATGCATGCAAAGCGGTGGTATTGGGGAGTGAATCGCGTAACTATTTATCGGCAGTTAAGGAATTAATTATAAATTGTACAAATTTTCAAGATAAGTGTTAATGTTTGCATATAATTTTATATATGTGTGAAAAGAATTTGGGGCAACTTGCAATTATTTAATTTATTCTTAACTTAGTATTGTTAAATTAATTGTAAAATACATTATGCAGTACTGATACATTTATAAATGTATCATAACAGTGTAAATGTTTGTTTTTTAAATTTTCAATTATGCCACAATTTATTTTGTTTGTTTTTTAATAAATTAATAATTTTTGAAAATTATCTTTTCTTTTCGTCTTTTTAATATTCTCACGTCCCCCCTCCAAGGTTTATCACGCTCCTTCAGGTTTGCGAGCCCCACAGTTTTAAAAGCACTGATGTAAAGTTAGTTTATGAAGATTTGGTATAATGAAAACAAATTAAAAAAGTCTTGAACTTTTTTTATACAAATTTTTATTTTTATGTAAATACATCTTAAATCAGGTTACGAAAAGTCTGTCTGAAGTTTAAAAAAGAATGAAATTTAAGAGAATTTTATTTTCCTTGCTTCAACAGAACATCCAGATAAATTCAAACATTACTTATTAGTTCATGGGTACCAAGAAAATGTTAAAGGAATGAAAATTGTTTGCGAAAACTTGACGATTATATTTACATTCATGCAATTCCATAAACATTTAGTCAGCTCTTGCTTTATTCTGTTTGCTTATGGTAATTAAATTGAGTGAAACATCTTTCAGAAAATTTCCATTTTAATTAGCATTTGAACAACTACAAATTCATACATTACGTCATCATGATGTAGCAGATTACTTTTAAAATGATTTTTATTTTTAACTAGTTGTTTTGTGACAGCAAAATGCTAGGATTATTAAATATTGGAATAACCATGAGGCAAAGTTATTGTTAGTACTTAAAACATAGCAACTTATCAGTAATTAAAAATGAAACTAAAAAATATACTTTTTACGTAATTTGAATTTATGTTAATTTCCGTCACCCTTTAAACCAATACAAAGACTATTAGCAACGGTGTTCGCTATTTTTAACTACGGTTAGCTGATGAGCAAGACAACTAAGCTGTCATCCTCCTCTCCAAGCTTCAAAACCTTGTCAGGGGAAAGGTTTGAGATTTGACCCCTCTACACGATGAGTCTACAGTGGTATTAGGAAATGAAAACCCGACTATATAATAGGCCTGAGTTTTTGATCATGATTATTTGAATACTGTCACTACATTATACATCGTAGAATTTGCACTTGATTTTTTTTAATATCTCATTTTGTACTAACTTTTTCTACTATAATTCTATTTATACGGCACTGAAAAGATTCCCCCCCCCCGATGTTTGTAAAATTAAGAGCTGCTGGGCAGTATTTCTCAAACTTTAAAAATTTGTGACCCAATATTCAATCAAAATTTTCATTGCACCCCCCTCCGTACAATAATTATGTGTGTGTGTGTATTGAATTCAGTATAATACTATACTCTAAAGCATAGGTTCCCAAACTTTTTTGCCTCATAGACCCCTTGCCAGGTTTTTCAGTTTTGGATAGACCCCCGACTTACCTAATATTGAATTTTTGGAAATTCATCAACTTAAATGTGATATCGATAGCAAGTTTAGAGCTACTTACTTACTTTAAAAGATTTAAATTTCTAACTAGAGTGAAGTACAGTGTTTAAAACTTTAGAAACATGTTAATGAATTAAATCAAAATTTAATGAATGTATAAAATAATTGTTACATAAATTAACTGAGCAACAAACAAATGCTTTTAGTGAGAGGGATTAATCTGGGGATTCAATAACAAATTTTCAACATTTCGTGTCAGGTTTACCTCTTTCGGTTAACAATGTGTGTCCAGCATTTTCTTTCTTTCTTATTTTGGAGTTCCGGCAAATGTGCTGAAACTTCAATTGGAAAAGCAATTATAAACTTTCTCAAGATACTCCATAATTTGGTATAAATAACAGGAAAATATCTTTTTAAGCCAAAATGACAGACATCCATTTCCGAACTTCCCCTTAAGATCTCTCACTTAGTGCCTAATTCTTATAATTTGACATTTTTTTTCAATGTGACCATATGAATTTGTCTGTGATATTATCATAGTGAAAGCATTATCAAACCTAATTTCAAACCTAATCTAAAAAAATGGATTTTTAAATGTTGAACGTAGGTTAAACAGTCTTTTTTTTTCTGGCAAATTTTCTGTGACAAAAAAAAAATAAATAATAAACCTGAGAAAATTCTTGACGTCCAATATTATACTCGTTAGCTTAATTTTTGCACAAGAAACGCTGAAATGAGGTCCTTGTTTTAATAAAATTTATGCCGTTGCCTTGCACATGTAAACTAACCTCATTAAATTTAGTAAACAAATCTGCTATATATATATATATATATATAGGCAAGTCCGGTTTCCATTTGATTGAATTTCAAGATCTGGTTGAAGGAGAGTCACAATCGTAGACCCCATTTAACCTCATGGACCCCCAAATTATTTTTTTGCTAACATGGACCCCTTTCTGGTCATCATAAACCCCTAGGGGTCTATATAAACCACTTTGGGAATCCCTCCTCTAAAGCTAAACCTACATTACTACTTTAACCACTTAAGTGCCTCCGACGTATAAAAACGTCTAGCTCAGCCAGTGTGTTAATTGACCCGGACGTATTTGTACTTCATTCCGAAATACGATCTTTTCTGTGCACTGCAATCCATAAAATTATTCCGAAGACTTTTAAATTCAATAAAATAGCCCTGACAGTGATTGGAAAAATTTACTTATTTCAGAGAATTTGTTTATTCATTCTTTTTCTATCCCCCCTCCAAAAAACACCCCATACTTTCGGCTACATGATAAGCAGTGGCGTTGGGGAGTGAATTGCGTAATTTTTAACCGGCATTTAAGGTATTAACTATAAACCGTACAAATTATTAAGATAAGTGTTAATTCTTGTTTTTAATTTTATATATGACGTGCCTATGGAGTCTGATAATTATTAAACTTTTTCTTAACTTGGAATTGTTGAATTAATTATAAAATGCATATATTGCGCAGTACTAATATATTTATAAGTGTATCATATCAGTGTAAATGTGTATTTTATTATTATCATGTCATAATGTATCTTATTTGTTTACTTTCAGTTTATTAATATTTTTTTTGATGATCTTTTGTGTTCAACTTTTCAATACGCTCGTGCCCCATTTTAGAGTTCTAACGCCCCAATCCAGGGGGCGCGCCCCTCAGTTTAAGAAACACTTCTATAGGGAATTGTACGCAGTAGTTCCCAATATAAGAATATTTTGCTGGTTAAACAATGGAAATGAGGCATGACAAAATATAGAAGAGAGATTGTGTTGTTGTGATTGTGTCTGTGAGATATCGCTTTTCGATTAATTACTCTTTAATCTTCATAATCTCTTTTTAAAGATTGTAGACTAAACTGTTGCTGAGTTAAGGATAAGAAATTATTGACGATTTGTGCCTTCTTTTGCTTAATAACGTTTGCCGCGAGACGAGCAGGGATTCAACAAGTTTGTAGAAACATTTCAAACCGCTTGCCAATCATTGCTTAGAGCTATCCATAATTAAGTAAGAGTGTCTAGTCCTGTGTGATTTGCTTTCCCGCATTCCTCCAAAATGTCTGAAAGATACGCAGTCGGCTTTAAATCTGGGATTTCAGATTGCCAAATTATGACAGAGAAGCTATAGGAATACTCATGTGTTTCATTAGCTAAACAAGACTAGTGTTTCAGCTGTCTTGTTGGAATACTCTATTTCCAAGTGTAATAAGTGAATATTATTAAAGTAAATAAAGTAAATAGGTAATAATGAATCCGTATAATTTTATAATGATCAATGACGAAAGGAACGCAGAGCATTTCATAAACATCAAAAGATGAAATATAAAATTATTTTTAAAGTTCAAGAAACAATAGAATAAGCTATAATTCGGTAGCTGTCATTTCGTATTTATTTTTACAATTATATTGGTCGTTTTTTTTTTTTTTTTTTACATTTACAAAGGCGTACGCATATTTAGACTATATTACAAACCAGAAATTATATTTTAACATTTGAATTTTTAATTTGTGGGCTTCAATTTATTGTTTACTTAACCTTATCTTGCGTATTTCCTTCCAGAAAGTCTTGTGGTTTTTACCAAAGAAACTACAGTGATCCGTTGGCATGAATGCGTATTGTTTCGCTGTCGTAATATCATTAGTAACGTAATATGCTATGATGTCTTGTGCGTTAACAGGACATTTCATCATGATGATCGCTAGTTAGAGAACTAGCCTAGAAGGGAGAGATCTTAGAGTTCTAAGTTCCGAGTCGGATTAAAAGGAGTTTGTACAGGTACCAAGATCTCAAAAGCTAGCAATAAAGTAACTCAGACCACTATTATGTGGGCATAACCTTTTACAGTGCTCTGGCACGCTGAATTAATTTGTGCTTCCTGAACTTGACGCCATATTATTAGTCTCTTATTGATATGAAATAATCAGAATTGAGACTTATATATATATCAGTTCTTTAGTCCATACTCTGAATTTTTTTTGAACAAGTAGTATGTGTAACCATAGGGCATACCTTGATCAATGGTACTCTTGTAGACTTAAGACTCCAGAAGCGCAAGCAAAGAAGTGATCGTTGAGTAGTTTATTTATTGAAGGTACGACTGATGCCCTGATTCAAATTAGTATGAATTTGAGTTTATGTTTAGATTCTCTCTGGATACGTGTAGTAAGTCTGAGCGATTTCTCGCACCAAGCACCTTCATGGCTAGTTCTACTTAGCAGTTTACCTGTTCGCTGGCATTGTTTTCCTCACCATCCGCATATTCTTGGTGTACGTTTGACACTGACAACCTCACTTATCTAAATTATTTGACAATTTCAGAAATTTAATAGCTCATGAGCCAAGTACCTATTATTTGTCTATAGTCGAAGACTTCTAAATTAGATATTTATCCCATACTTGCAGTTGAAATTGACTTGTTAATCGCAATCGCAATGTTTATTTGTGCAGCTACCACATCACCCAAAAGGACGCATTAAAGAGGAACTGTTCGGCTTAGATCATAAACTAAAATAAAATAAACGTAATGTAGTTTCTTCCTGGGGCTTAAATATTATACTTATAACTTATATAGTTAACTTAATTTTGGCATTACTTTTGTTAAATGTTAAAGGAGAATAAAAGAGAAAGTAAAACATGATCAAAATGTCTATATTACCATTACTTAAATTACTAACCCCATTTTGTGTTAAAGATCATCTATTTGTTAGCTTAATTTATCTTTAGTAATGCTTATTAAAAATAGAAGTAAAATATTTAAATAGAGATCAATATTTATATGTAAATTTATTAACTTTAGTTCTTATAAAACAAAAGTGTTTAAATTATGTTTCTAAGCAAAAAACAAATTTTGAGTGAAATGTATAGGAGCTATATCCAAATCAAAATTTATACATGATTTTTAATATTAATAATCACTCATACGGAAAAGGTCATTCTTCACGCAATGAAAACTCAAACGTGGCAAAATGCCATACATTTAACATCACGAAAATTATCTTAAAGTTCATGTATCTATTGCATTATATTAAACATAGTAAACATAAATAAAAATTTTAAAAAAATCATCAGCATATATTATTTATTGATAGAACATTTTTATCAATTTAAGGAATATATTTAAATTTCTGGATGTAGTATTAAAATAATAATAGGGGATTATAATTATATATTCTCAAATTAAATTGCGATAGCTAATTTAATAGCAACAAAATACAATGGGATAGTAGTTAATGGAGATGGAAAAACTGTATAAAAAGTAATATTACTCAAATTGATAGCATTTTCTGTATAATTTTGTGTTTTTTAAAGTTATAAAATACTTATAATTTTCATCAGAATTCTTACTTGCTATGCTTGTAGTGAATATCTTGCAACGAATCGTTACTATAAGCTTACACAAACTCATTTTTTCTTATTGCTCTTCAAAATATTGTTCTTAGAAAGTATTTTCAATACTTTAAAACCATACTTGCAAGTTTTAAATTAGATTATTCAGAATAATTCGAAAAACTAATACTGTTTTTTCGACGATAATTGGCCATTTTTTTCACACACTAGTCCCAAATACACAGACCGTAAAATTAAGCTGTTTCCTGCGGGAAATCTATTATTTAATTATTTAATTTTCTTCAACCTTCAATCATCTAGAAATTGAATTAAAAACAGAACGAAGAAACTCTGTAAAAAAAAATTAATAAATGCGTTCTAAAAAACAACGGAAGAAAAATTCATCGGTGACAAAACAGAAAACTGTTTGATGACAACGTCAGAATACTAAAGTAATGACTCATCTCTATTTCCTCTTCAACGTATTTCACAGTCCAATAATTCCATTCCCTAAGCCACCCCGACTATGTAAATGTTCCTTAAAAATACGATTCAATGCTTAAATAATAAACAGCAAAGTTTTCCCAAGCACCGAAGTGAAAAATATTGTTCTCAAAATGCTTAAGAAGGTTTTCTTTCTATTTTTTTTTACTACCCAACTAATGTTTCTTACTAAAATGTAGCTAGGGAAAATATTTTCTTTATTTTTTTTCTTTTTTTGCTTGAGGGCAATGTTTTTCTAACCTTTCAGAGAAGTTATTCCCGTGTAAAATTTAATAAATATCCGATGAATTATTCAAGAAACCTATATAACGTATGGTGCCCCTCTCTTTTTTGCTTTATCACTAAATACACTTCAATAAACAAGTTTTCCTTTTCTTCCTAAAGAGTAAAAGCATTGAAGGGAAGTTGTAAAAAATTTAATACCTGATCAAATTTTTCAGGGTCTATTTTTAGTAAGAGTGAAGAAGATGGTAAAAAAAAAATTATATACCTTGTTTATTTATTTATATTTTTAGGCGCTTTGTGTGTACGTCCATTGTTATGTATGAGCAAGTACAACTTTTCTGGGATGATAATGCTCAAGAAAAGAAAACAAATTTAAATCTGGAGATTAAGTTTTCAAACTTGCTTTTTGCGTTCGCTCCAAATGCTCTGTGTGTTTGAAACCTTTTTTTCCCTTTCCTGCTATGATTTACGATCGGGAAAAATTCCTCAGTTTCTTTTTTCAATGCTAGATTTCTTCGCGAATAAAATCTCAGGACACATCGTGGCATTCGTGATGATTTTTTACAACTTGGATGTTTGAAGTCCGTGATTTATTTTATGAATTTTTTTAGGGCATTTTACTCAAATGAGAATAGAAAAAAAATATGACTTAAACATTCTCCGAATTCCGAACTGTTTTAATTCCGTCTACAAAGAAGTGATTGTAAGTTCTTTAACCTAATTATACAGAACCAGAAAAAAGTTATCGCAAAAGAAAAAAATAACTGCCTTAAAAAATATTTTAACGTGTAGATGATTTGTTAGATTTTGTATTTTTCAATTAATTTACATTGGTATAAATAATTCATAAGACATGAAATTATTAAATATCCAATTATTAATTTGTTTGTTAAATTTGGAAGAACGTAAGTAGAATGTAAATATACTAAAAAAGGAATCGTGAACTTTTTTTCTCCCGTACATTTAATGATCCCGCTTTTATTTCGAAAGAAATTCGAATATATATATATATATATATATAATTATTTATTACACTAATTTTTACTTAGTATTTAGTTACGTCTGAAACAGATATCAGTTTTTACTATTAATAACCAATTTGAGTTTGTCCAGTGGTATGGGGTCAGTGACGCTTTTTTTTAGAAACATTTTAAGTTAAAGTAATGTATTTTTCCACGTGTTTGGCTTTAACTTAGGAAGAATTTAATTTTTTCTTCAAAACTTTAATTTAATTTCACATTTATTTCTTTCTTTTTCATTTCCTACTATTAAATAGCTCATGCTCTCTCTCTATATATATACAAATATTATCTTGTTCAAATTTTCAATCGTTAATAAAATATTTTCTATTCATCTAATCAAGTTCAAATAAAATTTCTTTAAACTTGTAGTGGATGACACTTTTGATGTTAATACAGTTTTTTCAAATATTTATTCCTGATGAACTTTTAACTTAATTAAATTAATTTAACTACCGGTTTTCGATGCAAACTTAGATTCCTCTCCATTGTTGTAACAATGTAACTGTTAAAACAATGACAAAAGTTGGCGTCCAAAACCGGTATTGTAGCCAAACAAGCCAAACTGGGTGTGCATTGTTACAACAATGTAGACAAATCATGCTCTTTTTTCCATTCCTATTATTAGTTCACCCTCTCTCCTTATATAGACATTCTCCAAAAATACGCTTGTTAAAACCATAAAACATTGATTTTCTTTCGATCACTAAATTTAAGCATCATCGAGGATAGCCAATACTTTGTATGATGACCACATATGAACGAAACCATTTGTTTGAATATATAAAATAAACAACTGGCTAAAACATTATGCTCTCATATTGGCGCTGATTCTGAGGAACAACATTTCACAGAGCATTTATGTTGTAAATTCAAAACTTTGATGAACTACTGGCTGCTCAACTTTTACTGGATTTGTATTGCAGCAAATTAACAATACTTGGAAACATGTAAAAATTCTCATCATTGATGTGGTTTTATCAAGTAATAACATTGATTGACTGAAGAATCCCTCAAATATTGTAAATTAAAAAAAAATAACCTTAAACAAATTTTAAAACGAAGAAAAAACATTAAAATATAATACAGAGAAAGATAACTTAAAGGTCTTTTGCAATAATTTGACCTGCCGTAAAAAGTTCGTGATAAAATAATTATAAGCTTTCTTGATCACAAGAAAATAATTACAGTAGTTTTATGTATCTTTATATTCATGTTAATTTAAAAGATGGGTCCACGCAAAATTTAATTATAAATTTTGTCAGAAAAAAGGGTGATTTAAGGCTTTGTGCGAATAGCTTTTACATTTAACCTTTTCCATGAAGCAGTTTTGTTTGAATAAAGTTTTGATGAAACATTGTCCATTTGTCCATTTTTAAGCAACGTGTCTTCTATATGGATATTTACATATTGCTATCATTTGACTGTTGAGACTTCAGTTAAAGAGTTTTGTATTTCTAAGAATATTTATTTTGGTTAAAATCAAGATGTATTTCAATATTATTCGTATAAAAAATGATTTAATTTTATCAGTTTTCTATGTTTTTAAGGTATCCGAACACGTTCAGAGTACTTTTTAACAAAATAGCATACTTAAATATTATAAATGCTCTTTTAGGACTCAATACCAATAAATATTACTATTTAACTATCAAAATTTAAAATAAATTGCCTGAATTTTACGAAAATCACAATCATAAGTGAAATTTTAGCAATATTTTTTCAAAACTTCAAAGCAGTTAGAGAAAAAATAATAAACATATATTAGTGAAAGTATTACAAAACAAATTAGATGCAATTATCTAGAAAATGTACTAAAATTATAATCTTTTTATTAAAATTTGAAAATTTTAGAGCTGATTGAGTAAACATTATAAAAAATGTTACATTTTTATGAGACCATTATATAAATAACAAGCCATAACTCAAAAATATTCATACAATAAGAAATATTTTAGTACATTCTCTAGAAAATAACTTAAATATCAGGTTCAAAAAGTGTTATAGAAATACATTCGTAATACTTTGAGTTATCAGACTCGCCATGATAGATTTTGAGCCATTTAAATGCCCACTTCTGGTAGATCAAAAACCCACTTCCGGTTTTTCTAACTTTATAAAATGGATTGTAACTTGGCCTCTAGGTAGCGTAGAAACAAAACAAAGTATGTTTCGTAAAGTCAAAAGATAACTCTATTCAATAAAGTAAAAAGCAAAAATATCTGTTTTGACTGAATTGGGTAATTTTCAACGTGTTCCGGATACCTTAAACCTCTTTGGAGAAACTTTATATTATTTATAACGGATACTAAAAGGGCAATTTCTTTTATAATAACATTATGCTTATATATTTTCTACAAAATCAATCCTAATTAATTACTTTTGGCACAAATAATTATTAAAAGTAAGAAAAAAGTAAGAATAAACTTATTGAAAGTCCCAGACATGCAGTCTATAGGAATCAAACCAAAGTATAGACTAACCAGACAATTCTAATGTAAGTGATCTAGCAACGACATAATGATGACGATGTTCTCATTGTTGACGGAAAACCTCGAGCTCATTAGTTCTAATTTCTGTTCGGAGGAACAACTTATAACTATATTTGGATTCAAGATTAGTAGGTCATTCGAATTAAGCTCTCTTAACTCAATATATTCTTACTATTGCATTATATTCTTACCGAATTTTCATTTCAACTAGAACGGCACATTTATGTTTTCTTCTAAAAACTGCAAAAAACTGGATCATTGCTTCGGAATGAAAATAGGTTTTTAAAAATGATGCTTAATTCATTTAATTGTTCTTTTGGTTCTTAAATGTTTCCTCATTGATAAGTCAAAGATAAAATAACTAAAACTCATATCATGATCATAAAAGAAATTGTATGTTTGCTTAAGTAACTTTAATTATATTTTAACAGCGCCACTTAATTTGAATCTCAAAAATCCTCTAATTTTTAGTCTGTGAAAATATTGAAATAAATTAAATCTCATTAATAGTTGTAACTATTTCTATTCCGATCTCATTAATTATAACTTTATTGGTGTTGTTAATATAACACTTTTCTTAAAGAAATAGATAATTTTAGCCTTTTATTAATTAAATGTTTGATATTTTTTTGAATTTGGCCAAAAGCAAACGCTTTATGTTTATGCAAAAAAACTAATTTTTGCCCAATAAAGAACACGAAATAAATACATTTTATTTAATACTTATAAGAAATCATTCAATTTCGTCAGATTCTTACTTTTTATATACATGGAATTTTAATGAAGAATAGCAAAAATGATTTTAAAATGAAACATTATGAATATTTCTTTGACTCCCTAAGAGATAAAATTTCTAATGAAATACAGCAAAAACAAATACTTGAAAATCTTCGATAGTCTAAGAAATATTTAATCATTTTCTTTCACTACGCATGTTTTTAATTATATAAAACTAAACAGCACAATAAAAACATAGTGATAATTTTTTGATAATCACTGGACACGAATTTATATCAAATGTTAAAAAGAAACAAAAGTGGATAAAAGGAAAAAGCAAACTTTTACGAGAAAAACAGGAGTAGAATGTGATAAAACTACGACTAAAGGTGATCAAGATCTGCTACAACAATTCCCAAGAAAGTTCTTAAATAACAAGGAATCTTGTAACTGGCAAGACAGTGAAAGGATAAATCACATTAGTTTAGTCTGAAAAGTCATACTAAACAAAATAAAGCACGATAGTTGTTGTTTGTTTTGCTGCGTGTATCTGTAAGCACTTCCTTCACATTTGTAATATTTTTATTGTTATACCTTTTGTATATAGCGATATACGAAGTGGGCAAAAGTTCCGTAAAAATTAAAAATTTATAAAAAACCGAAAAATTAAACAAAATAAGAAACAATTTGCAGGTTTAGCATCTATAAGTCATGGGATTTTGTTTAAATACGAAAAAAAAAATAATTAAAAAGGTAGCTGACAGATGGCGCTGGTACAAACGACTAAGTTGGAAATATGCAAATACGACAGGCGATTATAAATACTGATGCTCTTGATTCAGATCATTAATTGATTCTTGTTTATTTGAACGAGAAATTATCAATTGCTGCACTGCGTAAATTCCAACTTCCGAAAAATGTGAAAACTGGGAAAATGAATTTAATAGTAGCAGACTTTATAAAGCTTGTTCAGCAATTTGAAACTGAATCCCTTGGAAGATTTTGTAAGATTCGGATGACCAAGTTTAAGGCAAATGCGTTCGGCACGTGTTGCAGTCAAAAGAGAAACATTAGCGACAGAATCATTAGCAAACGATGCAAGTTTTCAGGGCTTCCTCGGTCTCCAGATCTGACACCAGCAGAGTTTTGGTTGTGGTGATGTTAAAAATCCCTGGTCCCTCCAAACTGTCGGGATTGAAAGATGCGATCCGCTGAGAGCTGCCACGTATACACCCGGACATTCTGCCCTCTGCCGTTGGTGGATTTGTGACTGCAATGTGTTACCATCTGTAGGTGACATTTGGTGGATACATATTGATATAATAAATGGCTTGGTATCATTATTTTTGTTGTTTGCGTATCTTTTCTTTCTCTTATGTACAAAACGTCCCCTATAGGTTGTTTTTTTAATGTTTTTTTCTTCTTAAAAAAAAATCTCGTAACTTATCGATACTAAACCTGCAAACCCTTTTTATTTTGTTTACTTTTCAAGGTTTTATAAATTTTTAAAGTTTTTGCGGGCTTTTTGCTCACCCGGTATTAAGATTTTTTTTAAATAGCACGTGTTGCTAGAGCAGTTTTTTTCTAATGCATTTCAAGGTATTAATTTACTTAAAAATATGTTATGGAGCACATAGAATTCTTAAGTTTTAATGAAGAATTTATAATATGCAATTGCATTGAATTTCATTTTATATGTGTGTTTCATGAAATACTTATAAATAAATAAAAATTTAAAGAACTGTGCGGTAAATTAACTCTTGTTTACCTTCCAGTTTATCTTAATTATTTTGAAGGATTCAGGATTTTTAATAACCTATTCTAGCTATTTTAGGGCAAGATATCACCGTAATGTTTCGTACTAAAGTGATTCATCTTCATACGGTACTTCACTTTTAGTTATCTTGCTTGTGGTTAGTTTTTATTAGCAATGCTTTGTCACACTAAGTCATTCTCTTTTCCCACCTTGATTGTATTTTTTCTTTTAACCCATCTTTTATTCTAATTTATCACTCATCCAAAACATGTGCTGGTGATTGGAAGATCCACAGTTAACATTCATTACAGTAACGCCCTGTTAATTTTGCTATGTTTAAAATTATGTTCCATGGACTAATACACCTCAATAATAACTGCATCCAAAGTATCTGCATTTCATTCAGGAGGCAAGCCGTAGATATAGACAGCCATGTCAGCTATACAAAATACGTTTTTTTCTTTTCATTTTCTGTTATTTGAATGTATGGGTTATTTTCCACGCCCTGTAAACGTGGCTGTGATTTTTCCTCTCCTTTAACAAGTCGACCTTTGGATGTTGAGTAGTTTAAACGGTTTTCAAACATGATATATTTTTTATCTGTCTCTTAACATTTACCCAAATATTTAAGTGTAGACATTATGCATTCTTAGTGTATTGCACATCTGTTCATTATAACGTATAATTAGTGAAGAAAAAAATTGTTCGCTACATGATTTTCTTACTTTACTATCATAACAAATTTTACACAAAAAAAGGAAGTTTTTCAATGATTACGAATACATCAGCCAATAACCAATTTATTAACTTAACTCTGCTTTTAAGAATTGAAAAAAATATAGTATACGTGTTTGTAAGAAACATGTATTCGAAGGCGAAATAATTATCTTTTTAGAGATTTAAATATGCAATAAATTTTAATTCAAGAAACCAAAAAAAATAAATGAACCTTCCTTACTTTTTCAAAATCCTTTATTCAAAACATCATTTGGGTAAAAATCGTCTGTTGCTAACATCATATTAGAGAATCGAATTTAAAAAAAAAATTATCATTAAAAGTACTTCAACAAAGACCTTTCGGAAAAAAATCATTTAAATCAAAGGTTTTGCGAAAATTTTAACTTTATATTTTCCTTTTTAAATACAACTTACTAATTTTCCAACCAGAATAGAGTCTTCACTCCTTTAACCGGAAAAAAAATTATCAGACCTTTTTAAAAAATCAGTTTTGTCTTTCACATGCCTAATCTTTTAGTATTTGATTTGATTTTCCTTTTGGTGCATTTTTGAAATAGCACAAGTATGAAACAAAAAAGTTCACATTGGAACATAGTCACAGTGTAACTGCACAATGAATTCCCCGTACGATTTTTTTTATCTCTTTCTCAGTAGTTTCAAATATTCCAGATGTCGTTTGCAACGCAAATAAACCATGGCTTATCACGAAAATGTCCATTTCGCTAACAATAAAATTATGTTGCAGTTATTTTTGTATTTTTTTTTAGATTTTATTTTTCCGCTAGGTAAATTTCCCCATTCGTATTCTATACTATGATTAACAGAACTTTTTTTTTTCATTTCTACTCAAAAACTTTGCAGCATAATTGCAAAAAAATTCTGAAGAATTTCTTTTATGAAAGTATATTTTCATTTTATTTTCCTTAAAGAGTGATTAAACCATTATTTAGTTATTTTGTTCGAAATTTTATTTATGCGAAAAATGAATAATTTTACGATATTTCCTTTACAATTTTTTCCATTCCATTTCTTTCATTTTTAATGTGAATGACCTAAGTATAATCGGCTTACAGTTTTTGCATGACTTGTTTTAAATAT
>BMAO01022307.1:0-59950 GCA_019973975.1 Trichonephila clavata | reverse complement strand
TCAGGTCGACCAAGAGTCACAACCTCTCACCAAGACCGATATCTGGTATAAGTCGCGACGTCAGAGGGGCAGTACTGCCAGAGCAATGGAATCGGAGCTGACAGTCACCACAGGATACGGAATTTGAGACAAACTGTTTACAGGAGACTCAATTATGCTGGCCTGTATGCCAGAAGAGCAGCAGTTTGCATCCTCTCACGTCTGCGCATAACGCGCTCGTTTGAACTGCAGTTTGGAACATCAACATTGGAGTATGTTCCAATATGATGTTCAGTGACGAGTCCCGGTTTAGTCTGAGTAGTGATTCTCGGCGGGTAACGATTGGAAGGGAACGTGGAACTCGTTTTGAATCTAGAAACATAACGGAAAGACATGATTTTCCATCAAGGGGAGAAAGGGTATGGGCAGGCATCATGATGCACGGCCGCACAGACCTCCATTTCTTTGACACGGAATCTGTGACTGCTCAAAGATACACAGAAAAAGTTCTTGAGCCTTATGTTCGCTTGTTTCGAGGTGCTGTCGGTCCTGACTTCATATCCATGGATGATAATGCGCCATGTCACCGAGCGGTGCTGATTGATGACTTCCTTGAAACGGAAAACATCCAGCGCATGTCGTGGCCTGCGAACTCCCCTGATTTAAATCCTATCGAGCATGTATGGGATATGCTCGGGAGACAAATTACAGCCCTTTCGCACCCACCAAGCTCCGTAACAGAACTGAAGAGAGCTCTTCAAGAAGCTTTTGAACCGTTTGAGCCCACAACTCATTCATCATCTCATAGCGTGTATGGTAAATCGCTGTGCAGCATGACTGGCTGTCAGAATTGACATACGCCTTATGAAACTGCAGCATCAGTATTTTATTTAATGTTTTCTTTCGTTTTTTCTTTATAGTGTTAATCCTTGCTATAATCAGTTTTCTTTCAAACTGCTTTTTTGGATAATAAAATTAATTATTATCATTCTTTTGGTTTGCTTCCTTATTTTATAACCATTGTTGAAATTGGAGCTATATGGGAGCGATAAATTGGCCAATGTGATTTGCTCCCAATCTGTAATCCTGTGTTTAAGCGCGAATGCAGTTATATTTAAGTTTGCAGTTCTGCCTGGTGGGTGCTGTGTTTACGGTGTGTCTTTTACGAGCTCTGTGTGTTTGATGTTAAGAATTTAAAGTTTATACGTAGGTAATTAGTGTTTGTAACTGTGTTTGTGCTTGAATAAACTGTTTGTTTTAATTAACCAGCATTTCATCATTCCTGGTCCGAAGATTTTTATTCTATTATATTTAAAATGATGAATACGCAACATTTTTGGCGAGCCACCCAGGATAGAAGAGTCAGTGACCTTCGCGAATCACTTTTAAGCTCGCTGGTTATTAAGAGTTTAGGAAAAAATCTGTAGCACAAAACACAGTTATTAGGAATTGAAAGTGTTTCATAATGAATGCTATAAAGCAAAAACGCACTACCATAAGAGGAGCGTTTACGAAAAGCGAAAATAATTTAGAAGCTTTATTATCGTCAGAATTAACTGATGTAAAATTTGACGAAATTGATTTTACATTGGAACAATTATCGGTGAAGTTCAAGCAACTTAAGAAACGTGATGATGAAGTTCTTGATTTACTGCAGCAAGAAAGATGTAGTCAAGATGTTTACGAAAAGGAATACCTATCATGTGAAAAGTATGAAGATCGGTTTATTGCTTTGAAAACGGAAGTTAATAGAATAATTACTAAACCGCTTTCAAATGAAGATGAGTCATCGAAAAATACACATTTTACTGAATCAGTTCCTCAATTAAAGCTCCCGGTAATTGAATTACGAAAATTTGATGGAAATCCGAAAGAATGATTAAATTTTTGGTCGCAGTTTGAAAAAATACACGAGAACTATAAGATTGAACAAAGTGATACGTTTCAATATCTTAACCAATCTACAGTTATAAGTTCGAAACCCAGAGAAATCGTGTAAAGGCTTTCCGACGACCGCTAAGAACTATCCCAAAGCAGTGGAATATTTAAAAGAAAGTTTCGGTAAAGAAAGCGTACTTATTCAAGTTTATATTCGAGAATTATTAAATCTCGTGATAAAGGAAAAGAAAGAAACGGATCTTCTCTCTCTTTACAATAAATTGCAAACTCAACTGATGGCTTTGGATTCACTCGGCGTTACAAAAGAAAAGTACGGTGATATAATTTTCCCTCTTGACGAATCATGTTTGCCTAGTGAAATTCTAAAAGCTTGGGAACGTTCCAAATTGACTTCGCACCCCGAAATTACAGGTAAGAATGATTTGGATTCATTAATTAATTTTTTGAAACATGAAGTGGAATCTGAATTAAGAATAAAATTAGTGCGCAATACTTTTACTTCTGAAAAGTTAAGTAAACGAAATTCTAACAGATACGAAGGTAAAAATTCAATACCTACTGCTACAGAACTATTAAGCTCTCATAAACATACGTATAGTAAAGATCAACCTAAGAATTTTAAAAGGAATGAAACTTGTGTTTTTTGTGAGAAATCGCATCCGTCATAAAGTTGTAAGGATAGTTCTACAACTAAGATGTCTTTAGAGGATAAGAAAAACACTGTGAAGAATAAAAAAGCTTGCTTTGTTTGTCTTAAAGGAGGACATAGAGCAATTTCTTGCAAATCCAATGTAAGATGTTTTGCTTGCCGGACTCGGCACTTCCCAATTCTATGCCCAGATTTGGCTTCGAATCTTGATTATAATTTTCCGAACAATGCAAATAATACGAAAGTTGAAGAAACTGTAACCAATACTTTAAATAGCTATGTTTGGCATTCATGTTCGGCATTCAGATGTATACCTTCAGACTTTAATCGTGAGATTACATAAGGGTACGAAAGAAATGCTAGTAAGAGCAATTTTTGATACAGGCAGTATGAAGTCTTGCATTAGTTCTGATATTGTTAAAAGTATGAATTATAAATCTAAGAATGAAGTTTTAATTTAAAGCAATCATTGTTTGGTGGTATAGAAACTGTTGAAAGTGTATACAAAAATTATGTTATAGAATTAAGTAATGTCGATGGTGGTTATAGGTGTCAATTTGAAGTACTTGGTCAGGAACGCATTTGTTCTGAGATTGAGCAACTCCCATCTGGTCCGTGGTTAAATGAATTTAAAATGCACGGTATTCGACTTACTGATTAGGAAATAAATAGGTTTAAAGTTGATAAGGAAATAAAGTTATTAATTGGGGTTGATGTCGGGGGAAAACTGTTAACGGGAAAAGTCAAAACTCTTAAATCTAATTTAACAGCTGTACACTCTCGGTTGGGTTGGACTGTTTTAGGGAAGTTTTTTGACACTGAGCAAACCATTAATAGTCATTCTTACATAATATCTTCGTTGTTGGCCCAAAATTAGTGTATAAGTGATCTTTGGAAGTTAGACGTGTTGGGGATTACAGATCCTGTGCAGTGCAAATCTAAAATCGAGTTAGAAGAGGAAACTAATAAATATTTTAGTGAAACAATTAGTGTTAACTCGGAAGGCAGGTATGAAGTCGCGTTGCCGTGGATAGTGGATAATTCCTTCTTGCCTGAGAATAAAATGTTGGCTGAAAAAAGTTTGTTAAGTACGAAAAGAAAATTAGCAAGTACCGGCAGGGTTGAAGCTTACAACGGAGTTTTTGAAAATTGGTAGTTCCTTGGTATAATTGAAAGGGTATCAGAGGCAGAATCTGAAAGAGTGAACTATTTGCCGCATAGACCTGTTTTTAAGGGAAACAGTACTACGAGCTTGAGACCAGTGTTTAACGCGAGTTCGCATTTCGCAGGTTCTCCATCATTAAATAACTGTTTGTCTACGGGACCAAACCTGATAGAAATAATTCCAACGATACTTAATCGATTCCGTAAGAATTACGTAGCCGTTATTTCAGATAAAAAAAAGCGTTCTTACAAATTTCAATAAGAGAAAAGGATCGCAATTTTTTACGTTTTCTGTGATTCGTTAAGGATGCACCTGAACAAGTGCAGGTTTACAGACACTGAAGGGTAGTTTTTGGTTTGACTTGTAGTCCATATCTGTTAGTCGCTACGCTGCAATATCATTTAAGTAATATACCCGAGAATTTAAGTTGCACAGCAGAAATGCTTAAAAGGGATATCATTTTACGTTTATAATTGTGTAACTAGTCTAAATTCTGAGTCAGAAATGAAAAATTTTATCCTAGAATTACAAATGACTATGACTGCAGGCCATTTATATTTAAGAGGGGGGAAATCTAACTTAAAAGGGATGATCCCAGAGGATCATTCGTCGATGGAGGAAAATATTTCAGTTTTGGACTTAGAATGGCATACGGACTCAGTTATGTTATCTTAAAAATATAGCAAACTATAGAACCAGATAAATCTGTTACAAAAATATTAGTTTTAGCTGTTGCTCATCAGGTTTTTGATCCGATAGGTTTTACCGCACCCGTGATGTTGATACCCAAGTTGATTTTACAGGAAACATGGGATTTAAAACTTAAGGGGGACGAAATTCTCCCAGAAGACTTAATAAGGAAATTCAAAATGTGGTATCAACAATTAAATGTCTTATGGGAGATAAAATTACCAAGATGGTTAAATATTTCCCCAACTGACGTTTCATTGAGTTTACACGTTTTTTGTGAAGAGAGTCAACTAGCTTACGCAGCGTGTGTTTATTTAAGAGTAGTTAGGAGTAATGAAGTAATAGTTAATTTAGAACGGTGCGCTAGAAGAAGAGTAGCACCGTTGAAACTATTAACTATACAACGTCTAGAACTCCTTTCCTGTTTAATCGGAGCTAGATTACTGTCATCTGTTATCCAAGATCTCCAACTTAACGATGTAAATATTTTTTGTTGGACTGATTTAACTACCGTTTTGTGTTGGATACAGCGAGATCAAAACTGGGGAACTTTTGTACAAAACCTCATACGAGAAATACGCTCTCTTACGTCCCCCATCGTTTGGCGACACATTCCCGGAATTTTCAATATGGCCGATGTGGCTTCTCGAGGGTGTTCTGTGGAACAGTTGTTAAAACAAAGATGGTGGGACGGACCAATTTGGTTGCATGAGAGTGAGGAAAACTGGCCAAAGTGTGAAGACAATCCCGATGAGGGGTTGATTAACTCAGAGATGCGTAAAACTATTGTCATTACATTAGCTAAAACAAATGATAGTGATTGGTATTATAAGTATTTTCCATCTATAAGAAAAATTGTACGCATGTTAGCATGGATATTTAGATTTTACTTTAAGTTATGAAAAACCACTTTTGATTGCTTAGAGAATTTGTCAGTTTCTGAACTTGAAAGAGCTGATAGCACTTATGCTGTTGATTCAAAAAGAATCATTTAAAGGTATAAATGATGACGAAGTAATCAAATTGAGACCTATAGTTGATAGTAAAGGACTAATTAGAGCTAAAACTAATGTTGCTTATCGAGATGATACTTATGACTTTAAGTTTCCTATCATTTTACCATCTGATCATACAGTTGTCAAATTATTGATAATGAATGAACATAATGATTTACTACATGTTGGTACTTCAATGTTAATGTCACATTTGCGCGAAAAGTACTCGATTATTAAAGCTTGCAAAACTATTTGAAATTGCATCAAAAATGTATTAAGTGTCAAAGAGATTTACGTCTAAAAGATGTGATGCAAATCCAGGAATTTTGCCGAGCGATAGAGTACGTGAAGCAGCCATTTTTGAAATCGTAGGAGTTGACCTGGCCTGTCCACTTTACCTTAAGTCTGGTAAAAGGGCCTACATTGTCCTCTATACTTGTGCAGTGTATAGAGCCATCCATTTAGAGTTAATCACATCTTTACCAACAGAAACCTTTTTCCAATCATTAAGACGTTTCATCGCCCGACGTGGAAGACCAACTACCGTTTATTCGGATAATGGGACAAATTTCAGTGGAGCTGAAAGGCTTCTACATGAGATTCACTGGGATAAGTTACTTTCAAGGGTTCCGGAACAAAAAATTCAGTGGAAGTTCAGTCCTCCAACCGCCGCCTGGTGGGAACGCTTAGTGCAAATGATGAAACAAATTTTACGTAAAATTCTAGGTCTTGCTGCACTTAATTATGAAGAGCTTCTTACAGTGCTATGTGACTGTGAAAGAATTACCAGTGTGAGACCTCTTACGTACGTATCCGACGATGTGCGTGATTTTTTATCTTTAACTCCAGAAATGTTTCTGAGAGAAATTCCGAAGTCTGGCGTACCCGATATCGACATGGTTGATAAAGAAAAATTAAGCAAGAGAGCTAAGTACATCCAGAGCGTAAGAGATCAATTCTGAAAACGATTTCGATCTGAGTACCTAGAACAGCTACGTCATCAGTCTGTAAAAAACCGTCAACTTAAAATATTGAAAGTAGGAGAAATAGTTCTTCTAGAAGACGTTAACAAGAAACGAACTTTTTGGGACTTAGCTCGTGTACAAAAACTGATTCCTGGTAGAGATGGACAGATAAGACTTGCTGTTGTTAAAATTGCAAATTCGGAATTCTTGAGACCTGTTCAGAGATTATTCCGCCTAGAGATGGACAGTCCTATGTTGAGTGTTGCTGATGACTCAACTTCAGTCGTAACCAGGAGTGTAAGACTGGTAAAACCACCAGTCCGTCTGTAAAATTTGAAAATTTAAGCTAGTTTTTTTAATACATTGTTCTTTTATGTGTAAGTTAAATTTATTATACGTTGTAGCTAACTATTATATATTTTTAATGTTCTTAAATGTTTTGAGTATCATTCCAGGGCTACTCAAAAGGTGGAAGTATGTTGAAAAGGGAGCTATGGGAGCGATAAATTGGCCAATGTGATTTCCTCCCAACCTGTAACCCTGTGTTTAAGCGAATGCAGTTATATTTAAGTTTGCTGTTCTGCCTGGTGGGTGCTGTGTTACGGTGTGACTTTTACGAGCTCTGTGTTTGATAAGAATTTAAAGTTTATACGTAGGTAATTAGTGTTTGTAACTGTGTTTGTGCTTGAATAAACTGTTTGTTTTAATTAACCAGCATTTCATCATTCCTGGTCTGAAGATTCTGATTCTATTCTATTTAAAATGATGAATACGCAACAACCATTTTACACTCGCATATCACGTTTCCCGCCATTCTGATTTGCAGTTTCTTCTTTATTCAAATAATTATCAATTATGCTTAACTTTTGGTCACCAGTGTATGTCCTGCCACAGAGAACAATGAACAATCAAGCTTCTATCATATTTTGTGGTTATCCATTTTATCTAAAGCAGGGATTACGAAACTTTTCACAAATTTACTATACGGGGATCTTTATTTCTTCCTGGACAGTTTTTTCTTACTGTAAAGGCTTTTTCTACTGTTGCAGGAATTTTCCAATAATTACGTAATGTTGTCTCTATGCTTACTTAATATATAGAGGTTTTTAAAGCTAAAAGCTATACTTTTCAAATATTGTGCTACTCTAATACATCTTTATACTTACTAGGCCTACATCTTTGGTAGTTATGAGGATACCATATAGATTCTAAAACACAATCATGATTCAGCAAACTTAATTTAAGTTTGCACTGCTCTATGCACTCCTGTTGAAAAATGTGAAAAGTTTTACAGTAATTTTTTTTTCCTAATTAAAAACTACACAAAAGAAAATTAGAACCGAAACAGAATTAAATTAATATCACATATTTAAAAAAATTAATATTTACCTTAACTCTGATGTTGGAAAGTAGTTTAAAATTCTTAATTTGCTTTCATTTGTCAAAAAATCTAATTATTAATGAAATCTTTGTACGTGAAAATCGCAAGAAGGTTAGAAAATACTTGGGGAATCCTAAGTGAGTCTTCTTAAGGAGGTCCGGCACGTCCATAGGCGCCCATGTTAAATTACGTACCTTTTTCTCAGAAACTACTTACTTCTCATGGATAAAATTTTTACAACAGGATACGAGTACTATCAATAAAACTTTAAAGAAGGATTTTGTTTCTTTGTTTAAAATTAAAATAATTATGAAATTTACAGAAAATGTCCAATTTCCCCCCATAAAATTTGGTTTAAAAAACCCTTATATAAAAAGGTTTGCTAATTCTCTCCATTAAAATGCGTAAACGTGTTAAAAGTATGCTCACTGAGAATTTGAGTATCATATAATAAGTAATTTTTGAGAAATAGGTACATAATATTAAAAATATTACATTTTGAGAATACAGGCTTTAAAGTAAAAATTTTTGTAATTTTTGAGCATTTAATTTTTTTTAGTACTTTCCAGAAGCATATGAAGCATTTTCTTTACGCTCTGCTCCTACAAAAGGCTCTTCTAATTTTCTTTTTTTCATTATTTTTAACAATTTAGCCCTTTTTTGCGAGGGGGAATCTCAAGATGCTTTCGTTCTGTCCATCTAATTTTTTTTTTAAGCACGGCACACAGTTATAACTTTGTTCAATATCACAATGTTTTAAAATAATTAATTGTACTACATGACTCATATTGAACTGCGCAATAGTCATATTTACCTTAATTTTAGCGTTTTAATTCCATAAATGTAGATTTTTGAATCCCTGATCATATGGTGTTATTAACTGAATGATTTGAACAAAAGGCGTGTACCCATACACTTTTGGATATTCCCAATACATTCTAAATTTTCCACTTGAACATCTTATGGATTTGTGCTCTTTAGAATCTTATGCAAGGAAAACACAGATGCTCTTAGCTCAGCTCATTTGATGCTCTTCGATTAGTAACTTCATTTAAAAAATAAATAAATAAAATTCTAATTATCGTATTTTCTCATATCGTGTATCATTTTAAACAAAAATATTTGATTTCTTAAAAAATACATAAAAGCAAAAATCGATAATTTTTCGAAAATTTATATGCCGGACTGCCTTAACGTGTTAGGCATGATTTGAATAAGTGCCCAAAACGTACTTCACTTATTCGTTATTTTTTATTTACTTATTCTTTTTGTCGAATAACACATAGTGGTATGTATATTTCTGATCTCCAGAGTAGAACATATTCGTAGAAACAAATATTATAGAAGGAATGAGCAATGTGCAGTTTTGATAAGGAAACTTATATTAAGAAAGGATTTCAACTTACACATTCTTGTTCTACGTGCACCGTTTTCTAACAGGAAAAAACATGCACGTATTTATCCTCCAGACGATTAACATGTCACAGTAATTTGCGAAATCTTTACAGTATCGAAAAAATAATCCTTTTACAGTGTGTAAATAAGACACATACAGGTAATAATATACAGGTTTTCCCAAAAATAACACCCAAAAACTCTGCACAGCCAGATTCCTCATTGAGAGTACATAAAAATCACCAAAGAACTGTAACTGTACGATCTACAGTTTTCGAGAGAGGTACGGTAAATGATAATAAAGGAATAATGATTCATGATGTTGCCCCGGCGTATTTCTGTGTTAATGTGCATAATTGGCTTGATATGGCATATCTCGGCTACTGGATCAGACGTGAGAATCCAGGCTATGGCCACCGTGATCACCAGATCTCACATCATTGCATTTTCTTTTCCTGTGGGGCCATCTCAAGGAATTGGTGTTGGAGACGTACTGATTGCACAAATGGACCTAGTTGCTCGTTTCTACTCTTGTAGACACCACGTTCCTGTGTCAATTGTGCACTGATCCAATCCACGGCATGCTCAAGCCTGCTTCGAAATGCACGACTGGAATTTTGAACACCTTCCCTTTTAAATATATCCAAATACTGTTGTTGAATACGGTCAGTACAGTCCTTGCAACGACTGTGACGTCATATTTTGTTATTCGAATTTTTCTAGTAAATTATGGACGCTACAGGCATAGTTCTTTGAGCTTTTTTATACACTCTCAAAGAGGAATCTGCCTGAGCAGAATTTGGGCGGTATTTTTCGGGCACCCTGTATTGTTTCCATACTCGTGATTTTTTTCCTATTTCACTCTAGATCATGGGTTTGTATACTAGTAGTTGTGACACGCCGAACCAATTTAACAATGAGATTCAATGTGTTGCATAGCACGAAATATTTTAAACAGTTTGATACCCGTGGCAATACTTGCAGGATTGAGGTCAAGAATACAGGTTTACAGATTTATCAAATATTAATTTTAAATTATTTAAAAATATTTATTAGCATATGGCATGATTTGCCGCAGGAAATCATAGGTGACTTCACTGATACGATTTTAAGCCGTGATTTGGTTTTAATAGCTGCCAAAGGTTAATTTACTACTTAATAATTTGTAACCTTTTTCATGCCATATATTCTTACTAAAACAATCGGTTCTTTTGAATTTGTAATCGTTTGCTTATCTCCTCATACACTACATACAGTTAAGTTTCGTAGAAGTATCCCGTTTTATTCTGAGGGCATATATTTTCTGTTACCAGAGTGTATTTCTTGGGTTTATGAGCTATTAATATAAGAGATAATGTATAAATTTCGCCTTACAAGTTTTAATTTAAAAATATGTTATTACCATTAGGTTTGTGGGTCCAAGAGAGCTGCTTTCTTCATTCTCAGTTATATAGTCATGGCAGTCAGTTTCATACGGGTAAGGGAGAGATTTTTTAAGAACCTGTTTATTAAAATATTCAAAATTGTAAACAGAGGAGATTTTAAAAAGAACAACTTTCATCTTTAAGGCTCAGTATTAATTTAAAATGCAGGAAAAAGGAATACACTTTTAAGGATAAGAAAATTTTCTGTAGATCGATATTTATTACTAATATCAGTCGTATTTAATGCTTATCAACAGAACCCGAACTTGAAATACTTTTTCAGGTAGAAAAATGCTCCAATACGAGCTGTAGTAACTTAAAGGTCTTAAGTTCAATGTTTGCTCCCTTCTTGTGTAAAATCCATTAAAGACCTTCGTGTTGAATAATGGAAGATTATATTCATTGGGTTGAAAACCGAACCTCGTAGTCTTCCTTAGAAAACTGGCAAACAAAGGTGCTGGCTCAAATCTTAGCATTGTTATAAATTACGAGGTATGCCAATAAATTACGAGGTTTTTGATGTGGTTTACTTAATTTCGAATTATGTCATTAGTAAATCACACAAAAAATGAACAGCTGTAGCTCGAGCCAAATCAATATTCACAACCTACTCTAATTTTACTACTTTAGAGCAGTGCTTCTCAAACTTTCAATACTGGCGACCCAATTTTCAATCATAATTTTTATCGCACCCCCCTTATACAATAATAATGTATTGAATGCAATAATAATGCACTTTGACACTAAAGCAATGGTACGATCTCAATTATAAACCGTTCAAATTAACAAGATACGAATTAAATTATGTTTATGTTACTTTAAAGTAATACATATTGTCACAAACTGATACGCTCTGAGTGGCCGAACGGTTAGAGCACTGCTCTACCATGCAGGTGGCTCGGGTTCGAGTCTACCAGGTATTTGTTTGTTAAATTTAATCATGACTTCTGTTAATTATCATTATGGACATTTGGAAATTATGTAAATTGAATTTATGTTAACCTTTCCCCTGCTGGTTATTCTAGAACTCTCCACCAGGTTTTTATAAAAGTAAAGCAGCTGGATAGGTCTTCAGTTGTGGTGCTGCCCGTGTAAGACACTACGGCAAAATAAATCTTATATTGGATAACATTGCATTGTTCCTTTCTACGTGTTAATATTTTAAGTAATAGGATAAGTTGTGTTTCTTTCTCTAATTTTTAAGTTGGAACAGATCGCAAAATGATATTTAATTAAAGATTTATTTCCTCCATCATATATTTCTAAACGTACAAATGTGATTAGAAAAATAGTCTAGTCCAGAGATACTCAACCTGCGGCTCACTGGGCCTACTTAAGTGGTCCGGTCATTACCCATTGCTGAGAGAAATTCATTTATTTATTTATGAAAATTTAATGGGAAATTCCTTGTTAAAACATCAAATTTTTCAATTTTGCTTTTGACAGCCGGAATCGTATGGGTGCGAATTGATATTCTTTTCTGATTAGTGATAATTGTCAACAGTAGAGTAGCGACCATTTTATGAGTGGAACTAATTTTTAACCATCTTTCATATCATGTAAGGGGAAAATATTCGAAGAAAATAGTTTCTAAACTGAATGGGAAATTGACTATTTTGTTGTTAAAAATAAGCATGGTTCAGTAATTGTTTGATTTACCACGAAAGTGTATTTAAAAAATACCAAAAGATAAAAATCGCTCAATGACACTTTTCCAGGAAGATCCCTTTCAAGAGATGATAAATAGGCTTTCTTGAATAATCTTTACAACAGCAGAAAATTTTTTGTCAGTGATAATGTCTCAGCGATAACAAAGGCACCCTATGAAAACTGCTATATCATTGGTTATCATATAAAACTATTAACTGATGCAGAAATTGTGAAAGAATAGTCTTAAATGCTACCAATTTAGAAAAATTCTGTGACAAAAGTAAAAAGTAATAATTAAAAAAAGAAAAATAGGAGTTGTAATATTTTGATCAATTTCCACATTTTAAATTTTCTATATTTTCTTGATCTTATAGCATCCCCCCTCCATGAATCCTCATCTTGCGGTCCGCGTGAAATAGCTAACATATGTTTGCGTCCCGTCAGATAAAAAGGTTGAATACCCCTGGTCTAGTACGTTGCTCTCTATCATATCCCTCACATCTGGCATTCTCGCGAACGTTTGCTTGAGTCTGCGGACGTCTACCGGACTAACCATCGGACGTCTGAGCAAAACATGTAAAATGCTGTGCCTTGAACAATTCAAATCAGTTTTGGTCGAATCAATACTTCTATAGCTACCGAATCCATCTTGAATGATGTGCACTTTATAATTTGCACGCGTTGCGTGAGTTGTAATTCACAGTAATATGTATTTACGTCAGTAGATTAAAACAAAATCATGAACTCACTTTTAAGTCGTAAGCGAACATTCGACGATAATAAAGTATCAACAAGTACACAGACGAGCATGGTTCCGAAAATTAAATTAAGGAAATATTCTAAAGAATACTTAAATTTTGGATTTATCATTACTGCAGCAAATGGAGAACAACAATCCCACGTGTGTTATGCGTGAAAACTTACGAATCCGAAGAACATGTGGAAGAAACCATTGAAAATAATTAACCATGTTGGCAAATAATTAAAAAAGTATTTTCTTGCTGAGAACAGCTTGATAGCAAGTTACGAGTGGGTTAGGGATCTCTATTTCAAAATACTTCAGAAGGACTCTCAACTGCCGAAGAAGAAATCCTCATAGATTTTACATCCAGTGGCGAAATTAAAAATCATTTTTGTAATAAATTTCTTTCAATTTTCGGCAGAGGTGGATGTCGAATTTTCTACAGTGAAAACAAAAGCATTTCGTATGCTATATTACCCCATTTTCAACATCCTATCTTTGTGAAACCGGATTTTCTGTGGTGGCTGCTTTGAAGACAAAGTATAGATCTCAGCGAAATATAGAAAAATAACGCAAAGTGTCAATTGTTAATGTTAATCCTTCCTTTGAAAATTTTTGCTCTGCAAGAAGAGCCCATGGAAGTCACTAATGAATATTAAACTTGTTCTTTTAATTTAGTATTAAGAAATGAGTTAAAAAGACCTTGTGCAGTATTGATACATTAAAAGTATACTGGCTGAAGTACTCTCTCTGTGCGCGAGTTAGTTTTTTTAATAAAGAAAAACGTTATTTATGATATATATGATAGATGAATTGCCAGGAGGGTAAAATCAAGAACACGACAATGTACACAAAAATGTAAAAAGATTTTTTTTTAATGAAAGTTTACATGGCAAATAAATTTAAAAGAACAGTATATAATTTTAAGCCTCATAAAATTAGCATTTAGAAATAATGTTAAATAGTGAAAAAGACCGGGAGCAAGCGCACACTCGATACTAACGTTAATGATCGTGTGGTGACTAAGTCACCCCATCCTTTTTCTAAAATTAATTTTTCTCAAATTAACTTTCGCTATCATGAGTAATATGCATTATTTCAGCACGTTCTTCCTTTGATTCATGAGGGGTGAAAAATGAATTAAGAGTCTTCCTTTTCGTTTTACAGCTAATGTACAGTAGTTCAATAATGTAGTTCATGTAATAGCAGTGATGGATTTTTTATCTTCCTAAATTTTTGATTCTGGATCTGGATTATGTTTTTTCTCTAAGATAGTCATACTTTAGCTTTAAAAAGAAACGTAATTAAAAAATATCTCATCGTTGGATTACATCAATTGAAATAAAATGTTTTTTTTTTATTTGGTTATAGGATCAAAGATTGAAACTATTATTTTTGATGACGTAATATCGATAGATGATATTTTAATTATATTAGTGTAAATGTGTATTTTTTTATTTGGTCAGAAAGTATTTTGTTTTACTTCATTCCAGTTATTTTATTTAAAAAAAAATCTTTTATTTTCGATATGTTCGCGCACCCCTTGTAGGGTTATCACGCCCCCCTCAGGGGGGGCACAGTTTGAGACACGCTGATTTGGAGAATAATATACTTTAATGAAATGCTCTTTACAGTTTGAATAAACACATATTTTGGGATATGAAAGAAGTTTCATATTTCATTCCATATGTGCGAATAATAACTTTTGTTTCACTTAACGTTAAAGTGAAAAAATTACTTTTTTTTCATTAATAGTTTTTAAATTTCAAAAATGAATGAGAGAGAAAAAAATAATCGGATGTGTTAAAGACAACATTCAAAATAAAATATTATCAGTAAACAAAGTATCGTGTGTTCAGGAAATGAGAAAAGAAACATAAATGTAATTCTATATTTTTCCTTCTGCAAATGGTATGAATACATTCTTTTACTCATGTTATACAATCGAGCATAGATAACACTGCATAATTACAACTTCTACTTAACACTCAACTTCGCCTGTTAAAGGAGTATAGGCCCCATACTAAGGATTGCAATACTGGTATACCAGGATACTGAATACCAGTATTTTGAGCCATTTATACAATTTTGTAATACCGGTATTCACAAGCTTAAATACAGGTTTTTTGGTATTTACTAGAAATTTTTTAAATTGTATCCACTATATGTTCAGGGATCACTAACCTAGCAAAATATTATACGTTTTTGTTTTTATATCTCCCTAACAGGCGAAATTAATTAGACAGGGAATATAAAATTGCATCGTACAATCAAGAGAAGTGATAAAATATGTGAATTATTCAAGGAAGTGGGTCAAAACTATTCAATTACAGCGAAGAGCTACACTGCACACTCGCAGAATTCGTAGTCTGATATTCGTATCTGTGAAAACAAAGTTGTAGTTTGGAAGAAATTGCTTAATATTTCGATATTTTTCAAATTGTTGAATCTGTTATTCACATTGTATTTGCATATCAAACTTGTATTGGTATAGCATCATTATTTTTAAATGAAAATAAAAATGGAGAAAATAGATTAACCAATTCAAATTTGATCAAGTTTATAGTAAATTTTCTTAAAACTTTTTACCCATAAACCTTATTCACATTTAGAAGAATTCAGTACAGTTATCTAAGGTGATTATGATCCTAATTTCGATAGTGGAAGAGAATTGTCTCTTCAACAAAAATTAGAATTAGCAATTATTAAAACAATTTCATCAAATCAAAATATAATACAGAAATCAGCTATATCCAAAACCATCCGATGAAAAATCGGTTTGTTTGAAGAGGAGAGATTTAGAGGTAAATATACTTGAAAAAGGTATATCGCATATTGCTAGCAATACCACCTACTAGCGTAGATGCCAAAAGAGCTGGACAGCTGGTGATTTTTGCATTTAATTACGTTCCAAGCTTAATGACAGTCAAATTAGTGCATTATGTTTTTTAACATCACATTTTAAAAATTTGTAATAGTACCACAGACTGACACTTTACACTTTTGGATTGATTTAAATAAATAAATGTTCCACTCTTTACTTTTTTGTGATTCCTTACATACTGCTATAATTTAAAAATTACAAATTAATTTTTTGTGAAATTTATACTCTCTAATAAAACTGGCAAATAAAACAATGAAACACCTGTATTTTCTTTTTTTCCCCTAAAACCTCTACTACCGGTATTAATACCGGTATCCCTGTATTAATATCTAAAAATACCGAATACCGGTAGTGAACAGTTGGACCAATATTGCAATCCCTACCCCATACCAGATTTGATTTGATTTTAATTTACGTCATGTTCTGAAGCAACATGAGTGCGTTAGGTTGTGACGGGGCTATTCGCGAGATTTCCGTACTAATCCTCTTGGGAAACTTTGGGGCTAGCATTTATACTATTTCACAGCCTTTTCAGGAAAAACACGAGATAGTTATATGTTAATTAGTTCGACTATATAAAGTCTATATATAGATTTTGTAAATGTAGGGAGAGAAGGAGTTGTCAAGCTGTCACGTAAGTAAGGTTGGAGAATTTCTTCACGAACTAAGCCGCGTTTAATAGATATAGATTATAAGAGTAAATTGTTAGATTGACAATTGAAGATAATAGATTCAGTACCGACCTGAGGTCAGTTAGTGATCGTCTCCTTGTCCATTCTGGTTGACGAGTTTACTTATAATTGAGTATTAGAAGTGAGTGTTATGATTAATCAACGTTTTAGGGAATCACTCCTAATATTCTTCTTGTAATTAAACTTGTAATTGTTTAAGTGTTTGTCAGTACTGAATAAATATATTTGTTATCATGGCATTTGTTGGTGATGATATGTTTCCTCCCACACTTAGAGACGCGCCGGGCAGAGTCAGCGGGGTCCAAAATAAGACCCAGGCACCACAAGGTGACTGACCTCATGATTTTTAAAGGCAATCAAGTGAAAAGGATGACACCTGTGCTGTCATTTAGTTCTCCAAACTTCTTCACCACGCCATGGGAAATCTTTGAGCATCAAAAAATTTAACGTGCCTGGTACGCGAGCTATAGGTAAGGGTGTAATTTTCTATGGGTTGAGCAGATAGGTAACTTAGGCCCATGCCCTTATTTCGTTAATTGAAGTTAGAGAGTATATTTAGAGAGTTAGAGAGTATCCAGATATGTAGATAATTCACCGATTATTCAAAATGAAGGACAAGAAATGTTTTTTTTACTTACTAAATCTTTCGTTGTTTCTGATAAATTCTGTGAAGTTATAAAGAATAAATCCGTACATTTGTTTATATCAGGAGTTCTTAACTTTTCGGGGAGGCACTCCATTTTTGTACAAAAATTTTGAGCGACCTCATAAGCATGTTGTAAAATGTAATTGCATGATAAATTATACAATAAAAAAGGATATAGAAAGGGTTTGTTGTTTAATATTTGTTCTCTTATATTGGTTGTAAGGAAAAAGGTTTGGCCGTTTTTTGAACACGTGCACTTTTATGCTTTATGGACTTTTAACAATTCGGATCCGACTGAAACCAGTCTAAGCAGTTATATTAGTATTCTATTGATAATTTATATACATTTTCTAGCATTTTAGTAATTTTTTTAAAATTTTTAAAACTGTCAACATGAGAGAAGAAAAAATGCACTTGAGTTATTGTATGTTGTTTGAAATCCAAAAAGGAAATAACGTAATGGAGGCAAAAATGAAGTTGTGTGACGTGTTTGGAAAGTAAACATTAACAGCTCGAACATGCCATAGATGGCTTGGGAAATTTTACTTGAGTGATTTTTCTTTGAAAGATGAAACCAGATCAGGGAGGCCATTAGATGGTAGTGATGAAGTGCTACGCAGTATGATCAGGGCAAATTACACTTTAACTCCACAGCAATGAGCTTCAAGCTTGGAAGTCATCAGACAACTGCTTTGGATTACATTAAAATGCTTGGTTTCGTGTCCAAACTCTTCGTTTGGGTGCCGTACGAAATGAGCGAAAAAATTTAATGGACAGAGCTTCGAGATGCTCTTCAACTTTTGCGTGCAACAAAAGGGAACCGTTTATGGACCACTTGGTGGACGGAGATGAAAAGCGGATAGTGTATAAACAAGTGTTTATAAAAAAGCATATGCTTACGACGGGGAGACACCACCCACGTTCAAAGCTGGCGTGCACCATAAGAAGGTTATTTTGTGTTTTTGACGAGACATCAAGGGTATAGTGCACTATGAGTTGCTGAAAAAAATGAAACGGTCGTTCCTGTTCGAAAATTGATGTTTTGAATAAAGAAATTCAACATATATATATAAGCGTCTTCTTTTGCGAACCGAAAGAGAGTGATTCTTTACCAGGACTACGCTAAACTACACCTGGCAAGAAACACTATATAAAAAATTACAGAGTTCTGTTAGGAATCTTTTCTTCAGCAAGCATATACTTCTGATATTGCACCATTTGTCTATCATCTGTTCAGGTCGTTGCAAACTTTCTTGATGGATATATAAATAATGAGAATGTCGAAATGTTAGGGGAAGAATACTTTGTCTCCAAAACAGAGAACTTCTTTTCCAGGGGGTTAGATAAGCTGCCAAAAAGCTGGCAGACAGTTGTAACTAACAAAGGACATTACATTTAGATTAAATATTAAGTAAAATGCGAAACAATATTGTTTTTTTTTCTTTAGGAAATAAAACGACAGAACTTTCTCTTACACAAAATATAGTTTAAAAATCAAGATTACATTTGATGCATCCTGTCCATAAAATAATTCTAGTATCTTAATACTAACTTGAAACTAAGACATCTAAATCTGAAATATATTTAAACCAACGTTTCTCAAACCGTAGGGCGCGCCCCCCTTGAGGGCGTAGCAACTCTACGAGGGGGGCGCGAGCTTATTGAAAAATCGAAAACAAAAAATTATTTAAAAAAATATTATTAATTTACTGAAACAAACAAACAAAAAATGCATTTAAACTGATATATTACACTTATAAAAGTATCAGTGCTCTACGCAATGTATTTTATGATAAATTTAACAATACTAAGTTAAAAATAAGTTTAATGATTACCAGTGACAACATGGGATTGTCATATATAAAATTATGTACAGAAATTAACACTTATCGTGGTAATGTGTATGGTTTATAATTAATCCTTTAACTGCCGATTAAATGTTACGCGATTCACTTCCCGTAGCCAATCGTTTTCTAAGTAGGCGTGCGTATGTGATATATTGGAGAGGAAGGGATGAATAAAAAAGCAAATAATCTGAAATAAGTAAATCCTTTGCAAACATATTGTCAAGTTCCATTTATTGCTTTCCAAAGTCTTTGGAATAGTTTTATGGATAGTAGTGCACAGAAAACATACTTCAGAAAGACGTACATATACGTCCGGGGAAATCAACGCTTTGGCTGAGTGAGACGTTTTTTACACCGGTGTCATTTAAGGGGTTGAAGTCGTATAGCGTAATTTTAGCATCAAAGTACAGTATTATTGAATTCAATACATTGTTACTGTATGAGGGGGGTGCGATGAAAATTATGATTGAATATTGGGCCGCGAATATTGAAAATTTGAGAAGCACTGATTTAAACACATTAGAGTGCATACATATCGACAATTTTCTGACTCTATTTTTCTGAGGAGAATAACTCGTTATCTAGAAAATTGCTGTGTAAACTAGTATTAAATTTTCAGTTTCATGTTTAAAATATAAATAGTTAGATATGCTTTTTGTAATATTTGTAAATATACAATTAATATTAAAACCTATTTAACAATTTAAGGTACCTGAAATTTTAAAGAAACCCATACGCAGAAGTGAGGATGTATAAATAATTTATTTTGATATTTTGTTACTTCAAAATCCTTACCTGTCTTACTCGAAGTATTATATTTTTTCCGTTTTCTATTGATACTCCAGTCAAAAAGGGGTTGTTGAAATTGCTTCGTGAATGCACAGATATTTGCCCCATGTTGAGTTCAGCATCAAGACGTTTCGCACCTTTAATCATATGAATGCGTCTCAAGTGTAGTTCTGAAACATGTTAAAATCAATAATTAAGAATAATGGTATCCCCCCCCCAAATCTAATCAGGCATTTTACCCTTTTGATAAGTATTTTTTCTATTATCCAACGCCACATTAATTCTTTTTTCAATGAATCTGAGTGATTTTCATTCATCTTATGTTGTTTTAGTCTTATAATGTTTTTACCCCCATTATCCACTTGTTGCGGCCGACGTGAAAGACCTGTCACTTGTATGTGGCCTGGAGGGAAAAAAGGTAGAGTACCACTGGTTTAGGCCTTTAGCGTTTCCAACCTCATAATTGCAAAGCCAATATATTACAGCGAGTTTTGCGCTTTCCGGAATGGAAGGAAGGACCATGTAGGTTGGATGTAAAGAACAAGAAAGGGATAAAAATAAAGAGAACATATACGGATAATAAAGTATTGTTCTTCTCAGAAGCAAATTGTAAACCATTACCTTTGTAACATTTATGAAAGAGTGAAGATTTAATATAGGAATGAAAAAATGAAATAATTACTTATTTCTCATGAATATCAATTCAAAGAATTTTAATTAGCGTATTTTTCGAAAATGACCAACTCAGCTGAGTAGAGTTTAATTTACTGATTTTCAGTGGAAGTCACTTGAAACGAATTTTATCTCAAATAAACCGTTCAATTTACTTAAAAGCAGGAATAAGGAAGCTACGATATACAATCGAGAAATTCTAAATTTCTATTTTTTTTTGTTTTGTTGTTGACTAATATATTTTTCAAAAATAAATAGAATATATTATATATAGAATAAATATTCTACGAAAAATATGCTAATATATAATAGAATATATTATCATATTTTTTTAAACTGACCAACTCAGATGAGTAGAGTGCAAATTACTGATTTTCAGCGAAACTTACTTGAAACGAATTTTATCTCAAATAAACTGTTTAATTTACTTAAAAGAATGAATAAGAAAGCTACGATATACAATCGAGAAGTTCTAAAATTCTATTTTTTTTTTTTGTTGACTAATATATTTTTCAAAAATAAATAGAATAGAAAATTTTTAATTCAAAGTTTCCTTTAACAAATTTCCCCCTAACTATTGAGTTGCATTTTCAAGACTGAACGATTTATTTTGATAATATGTATTATTATATTTCACAACATTTAAAAATTCCAACAAAAGGATTAGATTAAAATTATTGCAATTTTAATAAAAAATATTCATCGGCTCGGAGGCTTAGAAGTATGTCCAGTTACGTGAACCTAAGGTTGCGCTCACGATGCAAGTTGGAGTTGATACATTTTCTGGGTAAGAAAATCGTAAGCATGCATGTCATATGATTATGTGGCATGTAAAAGTTCTCTTGAGTTTCAATTTGGCTATATTACTCTAGGTAATATTAAATCACGGCAATATTTAGCGTGCGACGTGAGCTTGAATTGAAATAAATTCAAGTCTCAGAATTTGGTAGTGAGAGCTGCAACTAGGTGGTGCCACCTTTCAAATGTTCTCGACTTTTGAGATTTGCAATGTCTACAAATGTTTAGTTGTTCATATGTAGCCCGTTGGGAGGGGGGAATTAAAAGTTAAAATATTGAAATCATTTCGAAAATTATTAAAATAGGGCTCATCCAATAATATTACCAGTTTCTGTATGGAATGGAGTCTTTTTAACAGTCATTGAATAGCTTTCGTTTTTTCCAAGAACGTTGAAATTGAAGCACATCGGAGGAACACTCGAGTAACTTCTCACAATTGGAGCAGTCTTCATCCTTAGTATTGGGTAAAAGATAAATATATAAAGTAATGCATTATTAATATGACTTACCTTTAATTAAATTAAATGATTATGGAAAAGAAACTGAACACTTACTGGATTCCCCCCATGTACATTTGAAAATATTTCAAGTAAAGTTTAACTGCGGGTGGATAATCTACTTCCAATATCTCCAATAATCTCTTGGGTGGTAACAAGTAAATTTCGCTGAGGTTTAGAGGAACCTGAAAATTGAAGATATCGAAAGCATTATAATAGTGTCAGTATTTATATCAAGTACAGGATTATTTGCTAATGATAAATACCCTGGAATGCCACTGAAATAGAGAAAGATAATGTCACACTAATAGTGTTGCACTACGCCTCATGAATGCTCACGCAGGAGCGTTGTGACAACTACATTCATGGACTGCACTGTGGTTGTTGTCGGTCAGTTGTCTCAACTGTTAGAAAGCTCAAAAGAAATAACCGCACCAATCTTTTTATTAGAAAACCCGACAAAAGATGCTTTTCTCCGTTTATTTATTTCCATTCTGATTTATTTTTAATTTTCTTTCCGTTTTTATCCGATTGAATGTGTTAAACTCGCTCCGGCCATCTGCATTTTACTTCAACCCCATCCCTGTCGGGCTGCCCAGCAACAGCCCAATCATACTGTAATATCAGAAAATTAGAAATCTTGGTTTCATCATCATCCAATTCTGCTGTTACCACTGCATTGATGCAGAGGTGACCTCCTACGCCCCTTTCCTTCCTCTCCCCAGTGCTCAAATCACTTAAATGAAAGTAAATTTTCCTCTTCCTTTTGCAAGATGAGTCAAAAAAATTTTAAGATGGGTCCAGAGGAACACTGTGGGAAAAAAACTGCCTAATGTCACATTTACATTTATGTAGGTTATTAGTTTCATATATCTGTATTTTAGAAAATTATATTTTCCATTAGCTAAAAGAGGCAATTAATGAATAACAATAAATAAAACAAAACAATATTTACTGCAAACTTATCGCAATTAAAATTTCGAAAAATGAAGAAATTTTGCTAGTTTGTGCCATTTTTGTATAGTTATTTAATTAACCATTGTCATAAAGTTATTGTTCTTAATGTAGCTTGAGATATGAGGCGCAGGAAAAAAAACATACCTTAAATTCTCTTTCTAAAAGGAATTAAAGGAAATTATTACCCACTCTCTTTGATTTATTACAGGAAAATTCGACAGACCAAAACACATTCATAATTTTTCTTAATTAAAAACTTGCATTACAAAAATTTCGTAAATCCGTAGAATTCGTATTGGATACAAATAAACTCACTTCCAAAAGTTAAGCACGAAGATGTAAAATGCAAAAAAATCAACAAATACTGCTTTCATTGACACAAAATTTGGTAGTAAAGTAGCATATATACTTATACATAAAACAAAATCAATAACTATAAACAGAAATGAAAACCATATTAAATTTTTGTAAGTTATCAGATAATGTCATAGTGGAGACTTAAGCAGAATTATGTATAAAGTGAAAATAAACAGCATAAAATGAAAAAAAGGACATTATTAGGGTATGTGATCCCTCCTCATCTGCATGCAAAGTTTACGTCTTTTGACCATGCTTTCAATTAGGTGGTCAACCACCGCAGAATTAAGCAATCGCCATTCTTCTTGTAGAGCAGTTTCTTGCTCAATAAGAGTGGCTGGAGGTGGGAAACGTGAAGATACAGCACGACCAAGAGCATCCAAAAGACTTTCAATGGGATTAAGGTCGGGCGAATATTCTGGCCACATCATACGCGCAATCCCTTCACTCTCCAGATAGTCATCTAATATGTCAGCTCTATGGGGACATGCGTTATCGTCCATTAAAACAAAAGAAGGGCCAACTGCTGCAGCGTAAAAACTCAAAATGGGTTCAAGGACTTCACCTCGATACCGGACAGCCGTCACAGAACCCCATTTAAAGATGTGCAGGTTGGTTCGGTATCCTTATGAAATCCCTGTCCACACCATAATGCTTTCTCCTCGGAATGCGTGATGTTCGGTGATGTTTTGGGAATGATTGCGTGTTCCTTGTTTACGTCATATCTGTATACGCTTGTCATTTGGCTCCAGAGCAAATCTTGCCTCATCAATAAACTTGACATTGCCCCAGTCAGACAGTCCAATCGCCATGTTCTCGGCTCAACTTTAATCATGACCCTCTTGATTGGATGGATAGAGGAACACAAACTCGAGGTACCCGGGCATACAGTCCATTCATATGTAATCTTCGGCGTACAGTAGCTGCAGATATAGCCTTAGCAATGGATGCTGTAACCATAGATATCACACGTGTGGTGGTCGCTCTGCGATTCCGTTTGGCTACAATGCCAATATATCGATCTTCCGCGGGGTTTGTAACTTTTGGGCGACCCCCTACGGGCCATCGGACAACTGTCTGTGTGATTTGAAATTGTTTCCATAAACGTGAAATTACAGATTCATGAACGCCGAAGAAAAGATCAACATCTGTGATCGACTGTCTTACTTCAATGCGCCCCACCAGCACGCAAGCACTCAGAATCTTCCATTTGTTTTCTCGAAGTCATAGAAACACGTATGTCTTGAAAACAAATTGTACGAAATTTTCAAACACCTCCTATCAGCACTTACAATCAACTTCAGTAACCCTTCATAAATCTGGCTTCTTATAAGACTGTTCTTTTTGCATTTTTCTTGACATGCAAGCACGATTGGCTGTTACCTAACATATTTGCATACTTCCATCTACCTCTCCAGCGAAATGCATCCTCTTCAGTTCTGACTGGCTTCCGAAAATTAGCATTTCCCTCTCCGTGCTTAACTGTTGGAAGTGAGTGTATATTAATTCTAAATAAATTGTACATTGCATTATGATTAATAAAAGCATAAATTAGTTGAATATTTATTTTATGTTAGAAAATATTCTATGAATGAATTTCAAACAGTATTGGTTAATTATACACACACCATTGACTCGTTAAAGATTTGTGCTGTTTGACTGCTTCAGAACACTTTATTTTTTATGGTATGAAAATAAATGAACATTTCTTACTCTTAAACTGTTTTTACTTAAAATTTGTACCACAAACTAAGTCGATAATAATTTCCCATATTTAAGCTAAATTATTAACATGCTATTTTTGAAAGCTTTCGGAAGGATTCTTCTTTATAAATATTGGTATGAAAACATTGAACTCATATCTCAGTCATTAACACAGAGATCTGAATTAAAAAAACAACATTTTTCTTGCAAAAAAGTCTAAAATATCATGCTGTTTGTAAAAAGTGCAACACCATGAAGGAATCATCAGAATTAAATGAAATTTAATGCACAAACGACTTTGTATTAGTATAAAAATAATGACGAAATTTTCAAAGCAAAAAAAAAAAAAAACAATATTAAGTGTCCGAAAGCAGTGTTTGGTGTAGCCACCACGCGCTGAAATTAGTGTTGCTATAAGACGTGGCATTGAGTCAAACAGGTTTTGAATGTCTGCTTGTGCAAGAGAATTCCATATTATTGCTTGTATACGCAGCAAAAGTTGCAGTACGCGGATCACGAGAGAGATGCCAACCAACCAAATCCCACACGTGCTCAATAGGCGACATAAGAGGTGAATAAGCAGGCGAAGGAAGAAGTTGAATATGTTGGGTTGAACAGAAGTCTCGAACAGTCTTTGTAACATGTGGGCGTGCATTACCCTGCTGAAGAATAGCTACAAGGATGCCTTGAAGGAAGGGAATGGCTTCAGGCTGTAGAACTTCACGGAAGTACCTGTTGCTAATGAGATTACCCTCAATTCGTAGCAAATTGAATCGTCCATGATACGAAATCACACCCCAAACCCTAACTCTGGTTGTTAGGCCATTATGTCGTTCGATAACGCACTCTGGAAAGCAGAGCTCACAGGCACGCAGACATCATGGTCCTACAAATTGAAGCGTGATTAATCTGAAATGACAACTTGGTGCCAATCAACTTACCAGGCTCTGTGCTCATGAACCGATTTCAGACGCAGCCGTCGATGGTTTGCCGTGAGGGGGATCCTATATAAGAGAACCCTTGCACGCAATCCACGGTGCAACAGACGTCGACGAATTGACGAAGCCACCATTGGTACATCTGTAGCACTAAACCAACATGCTTCCAACTGCCTGGAGAAAGCTGTATGGTCATTTACTGCCATGCGGAGCAGGTGTCGATCGTCGCATGCGATGTCACCTTCCGTCGTCCACTGCCAGTTTTTCGAGTTGTTCGGAGATCGTCATCCACTGCTTCCAAACTCTCATCACTGTGGAACTATATCGCTGTGCTCACGAGCTCCTATTGCGTGATAGGAAAGTCCTCCTTCTTGAAGGCCGATAATTATCCCCCGTTAAAACTCCGTAAGTTTTTGGAATTTCACCTTATTTCGTCATGGAGGCATACTTATATATATATATATATATATATATATATAGGTCACACTAAACGTTCACAACTAACAAATAATCATTAACTATTTTCAACGTCCCGTTACAGCCCTCTATTTATACGCTTTCAGCATCTGCTCAGGGGGTGCTGCGCACGTCACGCGCGCGCGGTGGCTTTGAAATGTTACTATTATACATAACATCCTATAATTGATATTTACTGCAAAGTTCGTTTAATTCTGATGATTCCTTCATGGTGTAACATTTTCTACAAACAGCAGTGTAAATGCCTGGAACTTTTTGTTCAGAGAACATGTACTGGCCAGCTAGCAACTCCTCGAATTACTCAAATTCTTTCTACACAAACAACCTTTAAAACAAATAACATGGTGCCATCGCGCAAAGGCTAAATACTTAGACCATAGTGTTAATATGTAATATGACAGAAGTTATTATTATACACAAAAAGTATATTAATAAGGACTGAAAATGAAATTAATTATAAACTTATATAGGAGCTCACAAATAAAAAAAATTGTTGATAATAAAAATATTGTCTGATCTTAACAATTGTATTCAATATAGAAATTGCGTATCCCGTGATGTATTTAAAAATAAAACAAATAAATAGAAAATAGGAACCCCCCCCCCCCCGAAAAAAATCCAAAGTATAATGTTAGAACAGTTCGTGCAAATTCGAACAGGAAATTTTATAAATTTCGACGTTTTAAGAAGTTAGTTTGAATGGAATACATTTGGTTTATTTTTTTTTCCAGCTGAGCATATAAGAAGTACTGACCAAAAAATCTACTGCTTTACTCGGAAGTTTTTCACCAGGATATAACTCCTTGAATTCTTTGACAGTGAGTTTCTTGCAACTTGTTCCAGGACAGTACTTCTTACCTTGTAATCTAGAAATATCAGAAAAATATGAACGGTAAATTATAAGTATGATGTTCATAAGCAACATTGAAGTCATTGATGTTTTTTTTTAAAAATTAGCTTGTTATAATTTGCTTAGACACTCTCTTTATACTGATTTGGTACCGTACTTCTGTTATCGACACTGATTTGGTACAGTACTTCTGTTATCAATACAGAATTTTGACTCATTTCAGAGATAAGTAATATGGTTAGGAAGATGGACTTTTTGACTCACTATATAATGACAATTTGGGAAAGGAATCTATTTTAGTTAATGATCTTAATTATTATAGTAGTAACACTAAGACTAAACGATTCAAGACAAGAATTTTTTGGAACAAAAATTCATTAATAGTGATTCCCATATACTTATAAAACCAAAAAAATTTAGTCTCTGGCAATTATACTAAACAATTTGGTAGTAAAAGTTACATTGATAGTAATACTCTACATGTGTAAATAAGGGCAAATTATACCCAAGAAAATACATAAACAATATATCTAATAATAGTCTTAAGTTGAGATTCAATAAATGTAAAGATAGTAGATGTAAGACTTACACTATGAAAAATGGTCAATATGATTGTGCTTCTAAATTTAACCTATGTAAAACTTTTAATTGTATTTACCTTTTAAATTGTAAAATCTGTCGGTATAAATATATTGGACAGACCGCAAAAACTATTAACATTAGGATTAATCAACATAGACATGATGTTAAAAACTTCAGTAATACCAACAATTCTAATAAAATTGAGCTCAGACACTTTCACATGCATGAATTTAAAAATGTTGAATTGTCAATTATTAAAACTATACCAAATACTAAACACAGATTATGGTGGGAAAATCACTTAATCAGGAGTTTTAATACAATATATCCATATGGTCTTATTGTTATATACTTTGCTAAAAACATTCTCCAAATTAGTTACAAAGTAATAATAAGGAATTTTTTTTATAGGAAAAGGAAAAACAGATATAAGAAAACTTTAATTGATAATATTAAAGTTATTAAAGTTATTACAGATGATTTTGAAATAAACTTTAATATCAAGCAGATCAAATATTTCATGTTTGGTCTTAATAAAAAGGAAATTGTAATGTTGGATGAAATCTTAAACAATAAGCACTTTAAGGTGCGCCATGCAGTTCACATCATTAAAGACATTAATAATTTTTAGTTAATAAATTCAATACACAAATATTGATACATTTAATAAACCTACTACAGAATACTGCACTTTATTATTCATGAATAAAACATTTGATAAAGTCAATTTTTCTGGTGTAATTAATAGACATTTGTCACTTTTTCCTGTTAGGAATGTAATAGTTAAATAAGCTTTTAAATATAGCAAAACGATGGGCAGATGTACCTTTAATTACAATAATAGATCACCTTATCTTTACATAGATGACTGTAAGGGTAAGAACTATCATGAACTTATTGATAGATATCATAAACATGTAGTCACAGGCAATTTAAATATAATCAAGGACAGAATTTTAAAAGATATCATGAGTAAAGGCACTAGTTTTAGATTATTAATTTCTAACAACAATAATACTGTTAAAAAAACAAATTAGTAATGATATAAATAATTGTATTACTAAATCTGCAGTGAAATATGGTTTGCCTTTAGAGGCATTTGATGAATTTAAGTATAATATTTTAAAAGACTTGATGGAATTTAACTATCATTCTAAAACAGTACCTACTTATAAAGATGCAAAAAATAAGATTTTCGATATGTCATTATTTGCATAGATAAAGTGCCTGGTAATTATGCTATAATTTGTAAATATTTCTATAATAATATGATTAATGAACACTTTTTAAACTATGAATCTTTTAAAAGATTGGACTTGTCAGATAAAGAAATTAATAATCGAATTATTGCTATATATAGGAAATTGGGAGTTTCCATATATATTTTAACACCTAAATTGCATAAAAATCCTGTCAAATTTAGAACAGTAACAAATGGATTTAAAACTTATATCACTACTGCAGTTAAAATGCTGCATAATATTATACAAAACTTCATCAATAAGCAATGTAATAAAGCTATAATTAAAAATAGTAAAGATATTACAGATTTTTTTTAAAAATAAAAATAATTATTCAGTTCATAGTTATGACTTTCAAGATCATTTTAGTTCCACTAATATCAATGAGATAATTAGAATAATTTTAGATAATCACAGTAATTATAACCTTATATTAATTTACAAAAATTTAGAACTCTGATAGATTTAGTCTTAAAAAAAACTACATTAATTTTAATGGTTCTCTGTACAAACTAACCAAAGGTTTGCCTTAAGGTTGCTAGCAATAGTTTGGCTAATTTATATTTATACTTTTACGAAAGTAATTATATTATTAATAATGATTATTACTTATTTAGATACATAGATGACCTATTTGTTTTTGGTAAAAATAATAATTTTAACCCCAATATTACTTTAAATCCGAATTATTTAAAGCTAAATAAAATCAATAGAAATCCAGTTAAAACTAATTACTTGGATGCATCATTGTAAATTAAGGACTATAAACTACATAGCAATATTTATGATAAAAGAGATTATTTCAATTTTAACATTCTTAAAGTACTCTACTGGAATTCCAACCTATCTATATATGGAAATGTTATTTTCAATTATATTTATCGTAATAACGTATTAGTTAGTGATAAATTTAATATATATTCAAATTTTAATAACTTTATTAAACATTGCATGGAACATGGATACCCTCCTAAATTTAAAGAAAATCACCTAACAGTTAAAAAATATATGTTATCAGTTGTACAGTTTATCAATAGATGGCACCTCAAGCTAAGTAAATTAACAATATTACATTTTATTTAAAATTAATTGTATATGTCTGGGTGGTACTTTTATTTTCTATAAATTTTAAAACAAATATAGAGCTTTTAAATGTGTATATATGTAGTATTAATGTTATTTATCAAAACTTAATAATTTTATGCGTTACTGTTATTGTCCATAGCTGGGGAATATATTTTGTAGTACTCACGTGGTAAGTCTTTATCTAATAGTTTTAACTTAGATTTTAAAATATTTTAGTAATTATTACAGGCTATAATATTATCGTTTTACATGAATAGATAATGGTTTTATTTATAATAATATTTAAACTTCTCTAGAAATTTATTGCTTTTCCTATGTCTCAGAGTATTGGCAAATTCAGGTGAAGGTTGGCTGGCCGAAAAACATTGTTTAAACCTGCAATCTTGGTTCCTAAGGCCAGGAGTTTGCTCTAGTATTTCTGTGGCTAAATCTATTCTATCATGACTATAGTTATCTTAGGTATAAAACTATTTCTGTAATATATATATTAGTCAAAATTTCTCTGCAACAGAGAGATGAATAAACATGATCAAAGTGAAACAAATTGAAATTGCAAGATATACACACAATATATTTTTAATGGAAATATATGAAAAATTAAACTAAAAAAAATAGAATTAAATATAAAAAAATATAAAAGCATGGATGCTACAGCATTATAAACATTGCTGACTTAGGACAGCTTATATATATAAAATATATTTTCATAAAAGTGGGGTTGAACATGTTTTGTGGCCAGCCAACCTTCCCCCTTTCTTTTAATAATACTGAGCAAAAACCTATTGAAAATAATGGATAGAAAATCTAAATTCATTATGAGGAAAAGGTAACTTACCTAAAAATTGCATTCAAAAATGCAGAGCCCACGCTAAATCATATATATATTTTAAAATAGCATTATGTGAAATATGAATTTACTGTTATATTTAAAATGTAAAAAAAAAGTGTGTGTGTATGCACATAAGAAGTTATGCTTCTTTGGTATCAATTAATGAGATTTTGTACAGCCCATTCCATTATTAGAAAAATATATCCTGAAACAATATTTAAATTTAATCAACTTATTATAGGTACTTTATCGATTATAAAAACTATTGTATTTGTTATGAAAATAAAAATCTTTCTAAAAAGCATGAGCAGGGCAAGCTGGGCCAAGGACAAAAGGCGGTCACGAGCAGAGTTGAATGATTTCAACCTTAAGTCAATCGGAAAAGTCAGACCCAAGATAACCACGATTTAAATAAATTTAAACACCCCTGCTTAGGGACAAGAGGACCAATAACAGGGGGGTCGGCAGACTGTATATGGAGATGAGTTGAACCGAATGTGACACCTAAGACCATATTGAATGTCTCGGTGGGAAGAATCATTCCCGAGAAAATTAAGACATCCGACTAAAGAGCCCCCGAGTTATGGTCATTTTAAAATAATTAAAAAATTTAAAACAAATAAAATAGAAGCAGGGCACCCACCAACTCGAAACTCGGCTTGGTTGTGCGGAAACTCGAGAGGAATCCATTCAAACCGGTCCGGAGTCTGTAGTTGCAAATGGGGCAGCGCTAGCTTTGGAAAGGAAAACGAAACTAACTTCCCCTGGGGTGGAAGCAACTGGGATGTAAATGGTCACGTACATCCCAGCGATACACATAGTAGTAGGTGATCCCAAAGTCCCATCCTTCTATCTCTATAATATCGTGACATCATCAAAAGATTGAACCACATAGGAGTAACATGGGGATTCTAATTTTAGTGATAATGCCCCCCTAGGGCCACTATCTACACACGAATCATAACAGATGAAAGAACTCAACGAGGAGAACCTATGATCCGAGTTCCATTAACGAAGCTAAAAAATCCTCAAAAGTGTGCGGGATTTAAAAAATTTTATAACTTTAAAATAATTTTAAAATATTAAATATGGGTGAAGAAATGGGGCTATTGTCCTGAAAAAATATTTTCTAGAATGCTCACAGGGTGAACATTCGAATCCAGCCGGTGTGGTCTACCAAGGTAATATAGGATTCTAGTTATTACTCGGAAAGCCCTGTAAGGAGGGGAGCACCAGAGGGGGCCAATTCCACGTACAGCTCGCGTTAATACGAAGATATGGTGGACCTCCAAAAATCAAGTCCCAAGCTCAATTCCTTAGGGAGGTGAAATTTTTCAAGTCCACATAGGATTAACATGGGAGCATGATATTTTAGTGTTTAAGTCCTCCTCATGACTACACAATAAGAATGAAGTAGATAGCTGGATGGGTCTCTACGAGAGGAACCGTTGTTTCAAATCTCAAGTCCAAGACTTAAAAAAGATCAAAAATATTGTGAATTTTAATAACTTCAAAAAGTTTAAATAGTTTAAAACAATTAAAAACTGTGGAAGAAATAGCCATATGAGCATGAAATAAAATAACTGGAAGAGCAGACACAGAGGGATCGAATGAAACAGGTCCTAATGTACTCTGAGGCTCGGGTCCCGAGATTTTGGCAAAAAAGCTGTAGGGGGGGAAGAGAATGCACCGGGGGGTATGCCTCCCAGCACATATGGTTTATAACAATAGTTAATACGATCCCCCAAATATCAGTCGCCTAGCACCAAAAAAGTGGCATGTTAGAAAATTTTCTACCCTATAGGAATAACATGGAGGACTGATATTTTAGTGTGCAAGCCCTCTCCTATCCCAATCACAAGCACATAGATAGCAAATACATGTGTGGAAGGGCACGCCAATTCGATCGACACCCGTTTTGCCAAGATTCCCTCAGTAAATTTCAAAGTTATTAGACAAAGGTTTTCTGCGCGCATCGGTGTCGTGAAGGTGTACATCCGTGCTGTGTCGTCACGTCCGTGACGGTGTGAACGCGCATCGTAAAATATTTACTCTGATTATTTTCCCCTAATGTCCCAACAGAAGTATAACTTCAAAAACCCACATTTGACAAATGAATAAAATTTTTGTTATTTTAGATGAAAAATTCGGTAATCACATCACGTTGATAATTACAACGGCTGAGGCCACGTGGGTCCGGGACACAGGCTCTCATCTCGCTCGTGTTTGAACCTAAATAAGACAAAAAAAACAAATAATTTAATCGTAAAACGTTATTCCTGAACATATCCTCAGAAAAACTGCGAATTTCGATTTATATATGCCAAATGGCAACTGTGGTAGGATTACATTATAGTGTCCTGTTCGTCATTTGTGTCTAAGCTTAGGCATACTTTCTTACGCCATTTAGTCAAAAGTTAGTCGAAGGTGGCCGAGTCGATTTATTTCTAGGATTGTGAGATTGTGAATAACGCACATTTTTTTGCTATGGGTTGCCTGTTTGTACGAGTATTTGACAAAGTATGCTATGGACTGCCAACTTAAAGGGGCGTAGGGGGCCTACTATTGTAATGGGGCCCAGAGTCCCAAAAAGACGTCATAAGACGTAAATTTATGTATCATAAAAATTTAGATGATTGTGTAAGAGAGAACACCAAATTACGCTAATTTAAAAATGCGAAGGAATAACAGAACGAAGGGGGGAAAATCCAAGCAATGCTGTTTCAATAAGTCGTAGAATTACTTTAAATGATTTTAACTGTAAACCTACCACCATTTTGTATGCACCTATTTCTTCAGCACGGCGTCAAATGACACGTGTTGAAAAAGTTATTTAATTTAAGAATTTTTTAAAAAGCATACCTTTTATTACAATTTAGTGAATGGTTAAAATATATTTTATTTTTATCAATTCTACATATATTTTTTGTATATAAATATGAAAAAAGTATGAAAATCTTAAAATAGGAAAAAATAATATGTAACACTTATATACTCATGTCCAAAATTAAGGTCATAAACATATTTTTTGTCATAATTTTAAAATGTCTCCAGTAAAACTGATGTAATTTGTATTTTACACATTTTAGAAGTATTTATATTATATTATATTCAATTTTGCAATATAATTTGTTTACCGTTAGTTTTTGCAGAACTACAGGATTGATACTATTCAAGCATATAGGAATTTTGCCTTCAGTATTGAGAATATTGCATTAAACCAAACAAGTTATATGTTTTCAGTGAGAATGACTTCTCATAATCGCTTAGATAATTCCTTACGATGAAGAGCCGTTTGTAGTTGTTTATTTTAGTAGTTTTGTTGTTTTATTTCAGTGACGGATCAGCACGCGTGTTTCTTTTTCTTTTCTTTTTTACTTTTTATTTAACCACACAACAGATATAAGCTATTTACAAGCAAGCGGAGCAAACTTTCTATTATTGCTTACTTCAGCATGTTACAGAGAAAAATTCTCGTCTAGATTCTTCCACAGAAAGTTCTCATCTGCCGGCACAGCGCGGCAAGGACAAATTTTTACATTAGTGCGCATGTTTGGTGAATCTAGAATATGTCATTATTAGTAAAGGCGACAAAGCGGTGTGTGTATGTTCTAGAATACTGGTATGCAGAATTTCGTCGGTAAAATGGCATTTTGAAACAAATCACAAATCCTCCTGTCAAAAAAGTGAACCACAGTAAAAATAATTAATTGCTTAAAAACCGTTTGGCAAATGACTCCAATTCAGCATGCATTCTACTAAAAATAACATCTTACAGTCTTAATATAAGTTATTTGTCCTCCAATCTGCAATAACAGAAGTCACACTAATATTTACTCTTTATAATTTGAATTACACGTATAACTAAAACATTTACAGCTATACAGTATAAAAGGTATTTTTTCGTTTTAAATAAAGCGTTTTGCGTTGTTAGTATTTAGTTATATTATTTTCCAATAGTATCACAAGTCAAAATTATTTGACAGCCCGTCTACACCTCATTAAACGCTTTTTTAGAAGAAAAAAATAGCCCATTGATCCATAAATAGTCTAGTCATATTAGTCAAAAATTAGGGTCAACTGCGGAATGAGAGATAATAAGTTGTATAGACCTTTATTTTGTCACTGTGAATGTTCTCTCAAAAGTTTCATAAAATATCGTGTCCGCGACTTAAGATATTCAAGATCAAATGTCAAGAAAATCGTTTTTTTTCCAAATAACTCGTTTCCTAAGGCTTTAATGTTATTTACGTTTATTATAAATGTTGTAGAGAATAAAGTTTTCTATAACTTTAATTGAAACATTTTTTTATACATCAAACCGTTTTTGAGATAGAGGGCGCTGAATGCGGAGCGCTTAACTATCTACAGCATAACGCAAGGTCAACCGTTAATCACATGATATAATACGCCGTATAAAGTCAATAAACCTTAAAAGTATATATAGTTACAAAAATTGGGCATTTTTTATTAATTATTACATTACATTCGTTAATAGTTTTCCTTAATCAAGTATATTTTTAATAACCCTCATCTGTTCGTAGAATATTTCGTCATTTTCTGGTGGAATGGCTTTCTCGAATAGCTCACTAAATATAAAAAGGATTTTTCTACTCCTCAGATTATGTTTCTTCCTTTTATTGATCATCCTGTCAGTAACGTTCACGTAGTTTATACTACTTTACATTGAGCTGCAAATATTACCAATCTACATGGCCAAAAAACGTGTTTAATCACTTTTGATCGAACTCTCTACTCTAAAGCTTGTGAAATAATTGCTGCATCAGATGCTAACTCAGAATTTTGTAAGATAGTTGTTAAATTAGGAGGATTTCATACGTTCATGTCCTTTCTTGGATCCATAAGATATATAATGAACGGAAGTGGACTTAAAGACGCTCTAGGTATAATATATGCTACAAATTCAGTCGATAAAATGTTGAATGGTCAAGCTTTTATAAGAAGTATCATAGGTCATACATTATTACGACTTGTACTATCAATGATGATCTTTGAAGATATTAAGATTGAAGATTGTGTGTTAAATGAATTAACTGAATAAATCAATTGCCGAAATGTTTCCTATGAAGGTGTTGAAGAGTGTGTAGGTAAATCAAACTTATTTATTGATCCATTTCAGAATAAACTGAATGAATTAAAAGCTCGATGTCCTACAGCGCAATTATGGGTGCAATATTTCGAAATGGTATCAATAGCACTCTACTTCATTCTCGCTGAAAGACTGGAACTTTTCAAAAAACATCTTAATGTTGTACGAAGAATGCTGCTGTATGTTCATGCTAGTGGTAATTTTTTGTATGCGAAGTCTGCACATTTATATCTTCAAGATATGATCGATTTCTATAATACAATGGATGGACAGACTTTTAAGAACTTTTAAAATGGATTCTTCACCGTGAAACGAACAGAGAAATTTAATTCTGGTACATGGACAGATATGATTATCGATCAGAGTCTAATGAATTCTATGAAGGCAGAAGAGGGAGTATCTCGCGATCGAAATACGCAAGAAAGTGTTTTATGTAGATGTGCGTTTGCTATGTACGTTACAAATACAATTTGTGAGGAGATGGAGAAGTTTTATACCATTTCTCTCTTTAAACCCTACCGAACAACACGTTAATGCTAAGGATTCAAGAGTAAAAAGAGATAATACTGATGTAAGTAAACTATTTGAATGGTTTACACTTCATAATCTCTTTCTAAATACGCAAAAATTGGTATCTTTAGCTTCTGTAATGGTTGGGAATGATCAAATTAATTGTCACAAAGCCCATGAAATCGGATTAGAATCATTGGTAAAGATAACTGGTTTAAAATTTAATGAAATAAAGTTAAAACAATCCGATAAGGTTTTATCGCTTTCGATTGTCAACAAATCTGTCAAAATTAAAGGTTATAGAGTTTCAATTGATCTATTGTGACTCTTCCAAACAATAACTGAAAGCAAACAGTTTGAATGTAATATTCAAGAATATCTCCAATATGAACTAAGTCCATATCCATATGCTTTATTTGATAATTCTGACGTGTGAAATACCACGAAAATGACATTATATGACAATATGACTCCTGTCGATTTCGACTTCGATGAAAATAATGTAACATACATTATCGATGGTGGGTTTCTTCTGCATCGCGTCGTATGGAGTAAAGACGATACTTTTTCGATAATTTTAGATAAATACGTTAAATATTTACAAAAATATTATGATTCTAAAATTGTAGTTGTATTTGATGGATACTCGGACTATAGCAAAAACATAAAAGCAATGAGACAGCTAAGAATTGCTGCTTTATCAAAATCGAATGTAGTTTGTTTCAACGAAACAATGATCGTATCAATTAGCCAAGAGAAATTTTTGTCGAATCGATGTAATAAAAAATATTTTATTGACATGTTGATTGGAAAATTAGAATTTATTGATATCACGACAAAACAGGTCAGAGATGATGCAGATTTTCTTATCGTAGAAACAGCTATTGAAGAATCGGAACATTACAGAACCGCCGTCATAGTAGGAGATGATATTGATTTCCTCGTCATTTTGTTTGGACGTATTCAAGCACATTAAGAAGAAGTGTTCTTTAAAAAATTGGCAAATGGAATGTTAAAACTGAAAAATACTCTTCCAAAAGTTTTGATAAATATCCTCATTGTAAAAAGCACATTTTATTTCTGCACGCATTTAGTGGCTCTGACACAAAATTTGAATTTTTTAAAAAACAGAAAAAAAATTTCATTAGAATATTAGAGAATGTTCAGTATTTAGTTCAACTAGTTCAAGTATTCCAAGAAGAAAACTGTCCTGTACAAACATTACATGAAAATGGAGTACGAGTCTTGTTGGCGATATACAATGCTCCAAAATCTGAGAACAGTATTGATAATCTTCGTTACACACATTCAATTCATCGTCAACAAAGCTCAACATCCAATCTTCCACCAACAAGTACAGAGGCTCATTAATACATCAGAAGTGTATATTATTAAGTTCAAATTTGGTTAGGGAATGATTTAGAACCCCAGGAATGTAGTTGGATTCTGCGGAATGAATTCTTGGAATCAATCACGACAATATTACCGCATGCTCCAGATGAATTACTCAATACAATATTTTGCAACTGCAAAAATGGTCGTGGTTCACGCTGTGAATGTAGGAAATCAGTATTGCAATGTTCTTCAATTGTGGCCAGTATAAAGGGCAAGCTTGCTTCTATGCTTCACGACACGAGAGCGATCTCGATGAAGATTGTACTTTTGATCCCGAAATCCTTCTAGATTAGGAGACAAATACCCTTCACATCAAAAATAATGAGAATCAATTGGAAATTTTCGAGTGACTGGAAGACAATGAAGAAGAAGAGGAAGAAAGAAAAATAACAATCATGTACATCTTATTATTAAAATTTTTGCGAAACCCCTTCACACATCATAATTTTGTTTGTAATAATTATATAAAACGATATTTCTAAATAAAAATATAATTAAAAATTACTTGCTTTATTTTTTTCGCTACTTTAAATGTAATTAGTATATATAATAGAATATAATTAAAAAAATACCTTAAGCATATCTGTCAACAACTTTTGAACTACGCGACCATGTAAGTGTTATAAAAGAAATAAATACTTGCTGAATGAAAACTACTAATAAATGTAATGTAATAATAAATAAATTATGCCAAATGTTTGTAACTATATATATTTTTAAGGTTTATAGACTTTATACGGCTTATTATATGTGACTAACGGTTGAAAACGGTTCAATATACAAAAAAAATGTTTCAATTAAAGTTATAGAAAGCTTTATTCTTTACAATATTTATAATAAATATAAATACCATTAAAGCCACAAGAAACGAGATATTTTCAAAAATCCCGATTTTCTTGAACTTTGACCTTGAATATCTTAAGACGCGGTCACGATATTTTATGAGACTTTTGAGACAACATTTAGAGTGACAAAATAAAGGTCTATACAAGTTTTCAGCTTATTATCTCTCATTCCGCAGTGAAACCCGAATATGACTTGACTAAAATGTTCGCCACCCCTATCCTAGACGAAACATCTAAAGAAATGAATCCCTTCCTTATACTAGATTTTTTAAGGGAACAAGGACATCTCTCTCTCTCTCTCTCTCATACATATTCGAAAAATCAATTTTTCATTTTTATGTTCGTTGATAAAATAACCTTAAAATATGAGAAAAGAAATTGCTAAGAATGTAAACAAACGACCTCTCCTCCTTTGATATATTTTAAAAGGTAGTTCCTCTTGTGTTTAATGTATGCAAACCAATAATTTGTTTTTACTAGAAAGAAACATTAATATTTTTCTTTTTTTAGTGTCATTTTTTTTTTTTTTTTTTTTTTTTTTTTTTTGAAAATCTAGTTTTACATGAGAAAAAAAAAAGGAGAGGGTGGGGGAGAATCAAGATTTTCAAAACTTTAAAGTTTTGTGATTTTTTCAGAAAAAGTATACAATAATTTTGTCTAAGAACTATTTGAGTATATTGGGTTAACTTTTTTTTTATATGTTTATGTAAAGTATTTTGTATATTCAAGAAATATATTTATAAAAAATGACGCGTAAATAAAAAATTTTTTGATAAAATTATGTTCATATTCAGCTATAACAAAGGCAAAAAAATTCATTTAAAATAACTTTTGCTATTCTAGAGAATACTTAAAAGTATCATTATGATGTATACAGATATAGGCAGGAAAATATTAGGCAATTGGATGATATGAGCAAACATTGCTACTTTTAGTTTTTTCACTTTTACTCCAAAGCATAATTTTTTGCCTTTATAGGTACACTTTAAAAAAAAAACTGTTGTACTATATGATTTCAAATTTTTTATTCTGTACAGAATACCTATGCATATAGTGAACCTATTTTTTTCAATCTAAGTAGTAAATAGTTTTTTTAAAAAATAGTTTTGTGTATAAAAAGGAAGAAAACTTTTTAAAATTTCAAAATTACCAAGGTTTTTAATTTTTTAAATAAATTAACTTAATATGTTACTCAAAAATAAGTTCTCTATATTTGTTGTACTGTTCTATATAAGTGGAAAAAAATATTTTATATATTAAGAGATACTTTACTGAAAAAATGGTACCGAAATATAAGCATGAATTCTGAAATCTCAAAATTGTGTCCAACTTAAATTAAACAGTAAAAAAGAAATTTCTGAGATAAAAATTATTTTTTTACCTCTACAGAATGATAAAAATATCTGTATTATGATAAAAAAAAATCTAAGCTCTATTGGAAATTTTTAAAGATATATGTTCCATAGACCAGCGTTTATCAAACTGTGGGGAGCTCCTCCCTAGTGTGGCGTGATAAGTGTACGAGGGGGGCGAAAGCATATTCAAAAGTCGAAAAAAAGAGATTATTTTTAAAAAATCATTATTATACTAAGAGTAAGCAAACAAAATACATTCTAGCATAATCAGAAATAAATACACATTTACATGGATATAATACAATTATAAATGCATCAATTCTGCACAATGTATTTTATAATTAATTTGGTAATACTAAATTAAGAACAAGTTCAATAATTACCATTGACACTATGGGCGTTTCATATATAAAATTATCTTACATACGAAAATTAACACAACTTGATAATTTGTACGGTTTATAATACATCTCAAAACAGCTGATTAAAAGATACGCGATTCGCTCTCCAATGCCATCGTTTAACATGCCGGCAAGTGTATGGGGTGTATTTCAGGAGGATGGGCGGGGCGGGGGGGGGGGTAAAAAATAAATAAGTACAAGCAACTGCTCTGAAATAAGTGAATCCTTCGCAAACACTGTCAAAGCCATTTTATTGCATTCCAAAACCTTTGGAATAATTTTATGAATAGCAGTGCACAGAAAAGATCGTACTTCGCAAAGACGTATATATACGCCCTGGGTAATTAACGCTTTGGATGAATGATACGCCGATAGCACTTAATATTTTAAAATCGTTTTGTAGCTTTCGCGTCAAAATATATTATCATTGAATAAAATAATTGGATTGAATTGGGCGAGATGAAAATTACTATTGAATGTTGGGTCACAAATATTGAAAGTCTGAGAGGCACTGCCATAGACAAAGAGTCTTAATCATGGCATTTTACTCTTTCGAGCTTGTCCTGGTACCTTTAGAGTCACTAACTAATTCATCTTGTTTTTCTGCAACAGTCTCTGAAGTGGGTAAGTGAGTGTCTATTAAAGAAGCACAATAAAGCAATACGAGGGCTGCTGGCGATGGACCTCGTAATTTGTAACTATGGTCAAGTGATGAAAACGAAGCCTGAGCAAGCAAATCACTCTCCCCCACCACGCCAACCGGAGCACTTTGAACCTCGAAAGATTTCAGTGCGTTGGCCTCTCTGTACGGCAGGTTTTCAGTGGCACTAGGATTCGAACTTATCACACACCAGCAACGAGTTCATGACCATGACCACTAGGCTACCACGAAAACTTTGTAATGGCCGAATAATGTTAGTTAAAACATTTACTAGATGTCCAAATCAAGAAGTTACGAAAGGATGTTAAAGTTGCTGTTAATTTAAGGCTCGAAAACTTCCATTCGCTTTTAAATATTGAGTTAAGAAACTCAAACCTAAAACTTTTCAAACGCCAAGTTATTTATTCTTAAACCAAATTAAAAAATACTACTTTCATGAACCAATACAAACAATCCAATAAGATAATTATGAAGTTCGCTCACATTTAAAACTTTAATTTTAATATGGCATGCTAAATATAGAAGAGAAAACTTTACGTTAGCAGTACATTTTATATAAAAAATAATACTATTGAGTTTTGGCCATACCCATTTAAAAAACAGAAGGTCACACCAGGCATATACAAGAGCGCGAAATGTTGATTTCTAATATCGAGGACGGTTGGATACCGTAAATACTCTTCCACCAACACTTTTGTTTGCCATACGAATCCAGTAACAGCACACAGCAAAACACACAAGCGGAAGCTAAACATACTGTATTTTTTTGATTGGCTGACAGCTGCAATACCAGGAATCATCGAGAGTTTCAAAATATCCAAGTACCATTTTTTCTTTCCCATTGGTGATGCTAAGAAAAAAAATTTAGTTCATTTAAAAAAGTATAAAGAAAAGGAATGAAAATTTTCCCTTTATATATATATTACAAAAATATACACAAAATAGTTTTTTTAACCTACGCCAGACCTACGCATGACCGCCATCAGTCTATGTTGGGCAGCCCAATACAGTTCTGAAACACACACGTAAAAAGATAATTTGTTAGCAGCATATTAACAGCTGCTAAATCGGTAAGTCCAGGACAAGAGTCCAGGTGGTCTCCACACATATCTCCATTAGAACAAACTGGGCACGTTGGAGAATCAGCCAAACCAAATCTGAAAAAATGCTTTCTGAGGTAGTCATGTCGTCTGAATTCTGAAGTTTGCGACACCCACATTTCTTGGCAGGCCGCAAGGAATGGGACTCTCCATTAAGGAACCCTAAATCTTTCCATTCGCAGATTTCTTGACAATCTCTTGAAGCCGGGTCTTGAATCTAGAAGCAATGATCCTCTTAACGCTATGGTAGCCAAGAGGAGAGTCAGGCTGAGATAGAGCAGAGCCAGCTACAGCTAAGGCATCTGCAAGTTCGTTACCCTTCACTCCACAATGACTTGGTACCCACTGAAGGGTTACACTGCGACCATTATTTATTAGAGAATTTATCATGCATTGGCAATCGAGAACAAACCCATTTCTCGAAGGCAGAACTGAAAAGACTGCTAAAATAGCAGCCTCGGAGTCTATAAAAATTGCAATGTTTCGACCAACCTCAGTCAGTGCAATAGACAAAATAGTTAATATATATACATACTAGTACTGGTTTTAGACTAATGATTCCCAATAATATTAACATTATAAAAAATCAATTATATAAAGAAAATTGAGCAATTATTTTACAATATAGCTATTAAATATAGTATGGCTTATATAAATATATAGCTATTAAATATATAGCCCTTGCTGCTCGATTTCCGTTACTGCGCAAAATGGCAAAGATAAAAATATTTTTGAATTTCATTCAAACATTGATTCAGAAGCATGGGCAGAAAAAAATGTATTCAATTCAAAAGAGAAAGTTCCAAAGTAAAATTCCATTTTAGTCCAAAAATCCACCTTATATATTACGTTTTGCACAGTTTTTACATTTGATTGTCCTTTATCCGTATAATAATATAAAAAATAGAATTCTCATAAAAATGTGATAAAATTTTATTATTGTGTTTAACATTACAAATAATCGGGAAAAATGGAAATATGTGTTAATTTCGTTCATCACGAATGAAATAAAAATAAGTAGACTAACACTTTCTATTTTGATATCCAAAAGTATTTAATATTTAGCACTGTTTTTAATTAAATTGCATTCTGAGTAGTTCCGTACTTAAGAAATAAGTGTATGAAATTTTACAATAATGTGAACATTCGCAATCGGCATTTAATGTTACCGATATATTTTTGGGTATGTTTGTGAGTAAAACTTCGTGTGCTTGATGATAATTTTAATATTAATATATGAAAAGGACGCTTTCTGAAAGAAAAAAAATGCTCTAAATTTTTCACATTTAACATAAACTCCCTTCAAAAAGATGAAAAATTTTAAAACAAAAATACTCCGATATGTAACTTATTTTTTTGTAAAAAACGAGTCTTGCAAGTTTAAATTTGTGTAATCCCAAAAAAAAGCAACAACATAACTCTTTTTAAATAGACTAAAAAATGGGAAGATGTGCAAAATTATATGTCTTTGTGAAATAATAACTTTAATTCACTATTAAAATGTTTGCTGATAACGTAAAATAGAATGCAATTAATTTCCAATTCATGAGCTATTCTAAGAATATTCCAGAACTTAATGACTGCAAATACATTTCCTTCGATTACGAAATTAACAATTTATCCTTTCTTTCCAAATATAATATTTAAATAAATATCTTTTTTAAGCAAATTAAAATAATAGGAAAATATTAACACTTACCCTTTTAAATTCAAGTAAAAAAAGATTGTATTTGCGGAATGCTGATTTGAATCACCTTACGTAAATATTTACGATAGCTCACACCATGGTACAGCTGTATTCTGATAATAACTCACACGCGAATGATGTGCGTGTAAGGTTCCAATTGTTTTTCTCAACTTATTTTGCAGTACATTGTACCTGACAATTGCAACAAAAGAGAAATAGATTGCAGGCGTTAGTTTTTAGAACAATTGCTGTGGGAACAATGCTTTGTTTTTAGATTAAAAATCATAACTGAAGTTGTTTAATCTTTCATACGCTGTATTTTTGACAAAAATAATGCACTACAAAGGGAAATAATTACAAACATTTTAGATAGAACTCACAAAACTTAAAATATTGAACATATGGTACATATTATAATAATATTAAACATTTTTTTCAAATAAAGGATGTAAAAAGTTTTAAAAAATAGGTGGTACTTATTTTGTACCACCACGATTCAAGCAGCATGATAGTTCTGGAAACATGATTTTTTTCCTCCCTAGGCACAATGGTAGCTTTAACAAATTATTTTATAGTTAAAAAATAAATAAATACACGTCTTCATCTTATAATGTTATTCAACCTATGCATTAAAATATTTTCAGTTTTTCCTAATCTAATGTTGTAAGCTTAATTTTCGATTGGTCCTAATTTACCAAATGTTAGTTTAAATCTATTCTGTACATTTTTTTTTATTTTACCTAGTTTTTATTTAGTCAAGATATATAATAAGTGTATTAGTTGTTTTCCCCCTGAACATGAGCTACAGCTCATTCAGGACATTTGCGTAATTTTGTATGTACTATTATTTAATAAATATTATTATTATTTTTTTAAAATTTAACTTATACAGCATACCTATCTGTCACAATGAACACGCCTATTATTGCAAAAAAAAAGTGGAACACATTTTGTATTTGTAAAGAAGATGACCATCAACAGAGCGTGGTGGTACATTTTTGTACTCTCGTATTTTCATATTAGCAATGCACATGTGAGGTACTAATTATTGTAATACTGACTTATTTAGTTCTATAATATATATATTTACCTGATTTAAATCCAATATCATAAGAATCCCACACACACACTTTCATTTACACTTAAAAATACACAACACTGTCACCTCCAAAAAATACTAGTCAACAGACTCACAGCTGACCAAAGAATGAAGTACTGCTTAAAGCCATTGCACACAATGAACTTCTGACATCTGTTGGAAATTTTAGTAACTTCTAGGAGTTGACCTCTTTAGTGGTTTAGATAATTTACCGTCTAGCATCAATTTCTAAGGCATTCAAACAAGTGGTACGTTTTATGTACCACCATGCAATAAACGAACAAAAATTGGTGGTACAACATATGTACCACCAAGCATGAAAGAGTTAACAGTCACAAAGAAACAAACACTAGAAAGTCTGAATATTATAAATGATTTATATAAAATAACTGTTTATATTATTAAGAGTATGTTATTGAAATGAAAACACTTTTCCATAGTTTGCTTTTAAAGTATAGAAAAAGGTTCGACAACCTTATAGCTGTGGCGTACCAAACCAATTTGGAATAAACCTACTTCCCGTCTACCCTGGTACCCAGGTAAAGGTGTGGAAGGAAGTGAAGGATTATTCGACATGATAACTTCCAATTACACTCATGCACACAAAAAATTAGCGCACCAAGAAGGAGTCGTAAAAATGAAACAAAATTTTACATACGTAATGACTACTTTGATATAAATAAGTTATTAGAAAATCAAAGAAAAAAGGATTTATTTCAGAGAAAAGGACAAAAGAATGGAGGATTTAATACCCTGTTGAACCCTCTCTAGCGCGAATGCACAATGCGATACGATCGGGCATTGTGGCATACAAGTTCCGTATGATGTCTTGAGACATTTCGTTCCATATTTGCTGTAACCTTGAATCTAGCTGGTTCAAACTCGTGGGATGCCCGACTCGCCGTCCCAAATTATTCCAGATATGCTCGATTGGAAACAAATCTGAGGATCGGGCAAGCCAAAGAAGGGTAGTAACAATGACTTTGATATAAATAAATAATTAGAAAATCAAAGAAAAAAGATTATTTATTTCAGAGAAAAAGACAAAAGAATGGAGGATTTAATACCCTGTTGAACCCCTCTAGCGCAAATGCACGATGCGATACGATCGGGCATTGTGGCATACAAGTTCCGTATGATGTCTTGAGACATTTCGTTCCATATTTGCTGTAACCTTGAATCTAGCTGGTTCAAACTCGTGGGATGCCCGACTCGCCGTCCCAAATTATTCCAGATATGCTCGATTGAAACAAATCTGAGGATTGGGCAAGCCAAAGAAGGTAGTAACAATGACTTTGATATAAATAAATAATTAGAAAATCAAAGAAAAAAGATGATTTATTTCAGAGAAAAAGACAAAAGAATGGAGGATTTAATACCCTGTTGAACCCCCTCTAGCGCAAATGCACGATGCGATACGATCGGGCATTGTGGCATACAAGTTCCGTATGATGTCTTGAGACATTTCGTTCCATATTTGCTGTAACCTTGAATCTAGCTGGTTCAAACTCGTGGGATGCCCGACTCGCCGTCCCAAATTATTCCAGATATGCTCGATTGGAAACAAATCTGAGGATCGGGCAAGCGAAAGAAGGGTAGTAACAATGCGGAGACAGTCTTGTGACACCCTTTCCGTGTGAGGCCGAGCATTGTCTTTTCGAAAAATCGTTCTTGGGAGTCGTTGCATGAGTGGCAACACATATGGTTGCAGGATGTCATACACATACAGCTAGGCCAGGGGTCGGCAACCCTTTGAATCGGAAGAACCCAAGTTACGATTCACAAAATTTCAAATTTTTAAAGAGCCACAAAATTTTTTCTTGCCAACAATAAATAGTGCTTGCATAAATAAAGTTTTTTTATTTAAAAAAAACCAATCTATTTATTTATATATGTAGTGTAGTGTTTATGTAGTGTTTTTCACAACAAATTAGATAATATATATATATATATATATATATATATGGCATTATTAGATAATTACTTATTATTTAAGTAAAAAATTAAAACAATTAACATTTACTTACAACACTACCTTGTACTTCAATAACTAACAATTGAGCAAACAAATTTATTGGGAGCGATGGCTTTCCATGGTTATTCAAGTATAAATTAAAAACTTAATTAAACAATGTAACTTGTACTTAAAAATAAAAAAAAACAATAACATGCATTTGAGCAAACAAATTCAATGGGAGCGTTGACTTTGCATGGTTTTAGAAAGTTTGGATAAATTTGGCTCATAATTTGTTGTTTTAAGTTTCAAACACGACTCTAAATTTTCATTTATTAGTTAGCTTCTTACTTTACTTTTAATTATATTCATGCAAGAGAACGCTTGCTCGCACGAATATGTCGATCCGAAGATAGTCAGCAGTAAAAATTCCAACACCTCACTGTAGCAATCTAGAAGACTATTCCATGCGTCGAATATAAGTGCCTCAACTCGCGGCATGTCTTTTAAAGCTGTTCACTTTTGTGGCTTATGTATATACATTTCTGAGCCTCCAACTTGCTTTTCGACTCTGTAAATCTTCCACTCCACAAAGCTTTACTTTTTAAATCGATCAATTGCATTTCTTGAGATCCAGTACCAATTCCAAATGGCTCAATGTGGATTCCGTTACTATTTGTGTTGAGAGGATTTACTATGAATGCTAGAGTGGGTTTGAATGGAAACATCCGACGACGGCATCATTCGAGAGCTTCCGACAGACTGACGACAGTGAAGACGCGTGTCACGGATGAGGGGTTGCTGTGAAAAGCGAGTACAAGTGGCTGAGAGATAGAAACGGTGCCTAATCCTCGTTAATCAACTCAGAACGATTTTTAAATGTTTTTGAAGTAAAACTTCTTTACACACGCTTGCCATGGGGAGTAAGCCGGCGAATGGGTGAAAATAGCGTTACAAAAAGTGTAATCGGGCGAGGCGAACGGAAGTTGAGAGGGAATAAGTTATAGAAGATATATAGATATAAGGAAAAGATATAAGTTAGTGAAGATAGAAAGACAGAGAGTTACATTTCGAATATTACTGTAGAGGCAAGAGAGAGCAATACTTTGATTGAATGAGTGAGTGAGTGATCGAGTGAGTGAGTGAGTTGCTTTTATATCCTATTCATAAAAAAAGGTCTTCCCACCTACTGTAATTATCAAGATATTAGTTTTTTAAACAGCATCTGTAGAGTATTCTTGTGTGTGATTAACCTTTTTAATAGATTGTCACCTTTGACTAATTATATAGTTGTAGAATACCAACATGGGTTTTGAAAAGGAAAATTTTCGTTGAATACATTGTCAACCATAGGAAGAACGATTCTTGATATCATGAATGACAGAAAAAAGTTGTCCATGGTTACTTTGAATTGCCAAAGTCACAGAAAACACTTGTCGGACTTGAGTGATCCCATACTTGATTCAAGCAATGTTTTATTTCTATAAGAAACCTGATCAAAAATGATGATGAAAATGTTGACATCCCGAATTTTAATTATATTGCGAAATTTAAGCGCAAAAACGTTAGATCAGCAGGAGTGGCAATTCATCAGAAATCAAATGATGCCTCGAATGTAGTAACTTCGAAAATGGACATTTTATTACGATATATTCGTGAAATCGATATTCGTTAATTATCAATTGGTGATATATGCGCTGCCCACTGTGTTTCGGACAATGGAGCAAACATCATAATGGTAGTTGCTTACATTTCACCAATTGCACAGTTAATAATATTATAAAGTTTTTATTTTAAAGACTTATTATTTACGGTCGAATAGGCTCTGAAGATTTAGGAGAAAACTATCATACGTTGCCACTAATTTTAGCAGGAGATTTCAGTGTTAATTTCGCGTCTGAAGATGGACAACTCTTAGTAAACTTTCTACAAGATAAATTAGAACTACAAATGAATAATAACCGAAATGAGTCTACCAAAAGACATGATGCTTTTTAATTTTCATTCGAAAAGATATATACCTCATTTCTCATACCATGAGCTTATTGTTTCGTTAATACAATCAACACAGTAATTACCAATGTATCCGATAATGAACAAAAATAAAAAAAAATCTATTCAACAATATTATTTTATCGATGAAAACCCATAAAAATTTTAATATTTGTAGAACATTGACATGTTTATATGAATATGCATGTATATATTATACATATATACATATATACACATATATATGTTCATACATATAGATGCAGCTAAAGAAATTTTAATTTAGTCATGTGGTTTTAAGCATACTCGTTTTTTTTTGATAAAATAAATTATATTTGCGTTTGGAACTAAAGAGCCACAGCTTCCCATCCAAAGAGCCACATGTGGCTCGCGAGCCGCAGGTTGCCGACCCCTGACCTAGGCCAATGATGGCGAACCTATGAACCGTGGGTCAGCCACAAACCCACGCAAGCTTTTTAACTGACCCACGATTGCTAAGCAACCACTTGTTCGCTTAAGTGGGTTTATTTAGATTTTCTAACTTGCGAGGATTATTTATATTCTATTTGTATTTTTTCAAGCCCTGTATTGACACAAAATCAATTAAAGGGCTGTCTATAACCTTTAGTTTGATCGTTATAGTTCCAAAGTTACGAAAATGACAACAAATGTACAAGGGGTGATCAAATGAAAAGGTACGAAACGACATAAAAATGAAACAGTTAAATATTTGCATATTCCGCCAAGGGAGAATGTAGCGAGACATCTCGGGATGCCATTGGAGACTCTGACTGGGATCGGATCATGCGGGGGTGCCCGCATGCGCAGGAGAGAGCAAAGGCTCTTATAAAAAGCGGCGTCCAAATGATGCGAGCACAGAATTACTCGAGCACAGAAAAAGCATTAACAGCGATGTGTACTGTGACACACTCCGACGCCTAAGCAGGTCCATCAAGAATAAAAGACCGGGGCTGCTCACGGAGGGTGTGGTTCTGCTCCATGATAACGCGCGTCCACACTTCTCCAGAGTCACACAAATGGAACTGGACAAGTTCCAATGGGAGACGTTGGGCCATCCGTCCTACAGTCCGGAAATGTCACCCTGCGATTTCCATGTGTTTGGTCCACTGAAGAAACACCTGAAAGGAAAGCGCTTCAACTCGGACGACGTACTCAAGGACACTGTGAAGGACTGGGTCTCGTCACAGCCACAGGAATTCTGGGAACAAGGAATCCTGCGGCTTGTTCATCAGTGGGATCGTTGTGCTCAGGCCTATGGTGTATATTTTGAATAAAGTCTATATTTGTACCCACCGTGTCGTTTCGTACCTTTTCATTTGATCACCCCTTGTATATGAAGATATGTAGAATTTGAAATAATGCAGAAGTTTTTACAAAATATCAAATAAAGTGTATAATTTTACTCACATTTGATTTGTTGAAAACAATCGACTAACAAAAGCAAATAAACATATTGAAAGCACTTTCTTCGGATCAAATGCACTTTTGTAAGGTTATGTTCAGTTATGTTTGTAGAAAGAGTCTGACGTAGTCACAAAGGATAAATCGCCCCTTTTCATGATGAACTCCACAGCTGGGGAGCACGTGGCTTTGGCATCATTGTGCTTTGTTGGACAGCTGGACTGTCGGCGCAGGTGTGACTGGTAAACACTACGGGCTGGGCATCACTGCATTATTTTTCGTCCATAGGCAGTGATTGTCCGTCTTGAAAGGCTGGCGCATCGGCAGACGGCGGCGGGTAACTTCAAAAGAGGAAAAGACGGCGAGATGGTTCGAGTACCAGATGTCAGCCAAGCCCTTGTCGCCAGCGACTTTTGATAGGGACAAGAACCTTTGTTATCCCTGCACGAATGGTGGATTTGCAAGACCGAGGTGCCGGGTGCAAAACCTTGAGGCCTTCCAATGGGGGTTGATGAGGGGCGTGGAGTGGACCCGCCTGTAGAGTTTAAAAAGGTCGACCCAAGAAAAAGAGGGATGGCCTCCCGATCGACTCCCACGATCGAGCTCCGAGACGGAATTGACGGATCTAGGAAGAAAGCGTGAGGCGATGGCCTCACGATAGACTCCCGAGACAGGATCCGACGGACGAAGGAAGAAGCGCGATCGCCTCCCCGTCGACTCCCACGATCGACCCCTGTGACAGAATCCGAGAAACTCGCCCGATCGGACTCCCGAGATCAACTCCTGAGACAATATCCGACGGACGAATAAAGAAACGCCGAGGGACTCCCGAGATGAACAGCGAGATTGACTCCTGGGACAGTAACCACTTTCGAATAAAGGAGACGCGCGAGGAGTGGACTCCAATTCTAAATAGAACTGGTTAAATAGAACTAACACCTGAATCTAGTCTTTTTCTCTTCATAGTGATCTTCTAAATGTTAAAAAGTGAAATAAACAAATTTTTGATCACAAATAAAAGTATTTTTTAATGATTAGCCTGGCATCACAATACGCTATCAAGTCCACGACGCCACAAGAGACTTCCATAGCACTTGTATCGTCTCCTCACTGTTTCACCCTGCGAGATGTCGATGGGGGGCCATGCACATGTCTCTTATTCTCTATAATAGCAATTTTTGGCTCGCAATTAAAGACGCTTGCCCCAGTCAGTACCAGTGTTGAACTTACATCTCGAACGAAAAGTAATGTGTAGTATGTTTGTATGCATGTATATGTGTGTATTAGGTATGTTAACACAAAATTTTTCTTCTCAAATTATTGTATTCTAAATATAAATACTTTTAATTGTAGCCCGTACTAAAACATTAAAAACAAGCCGTACAAGTTCCAGGTTATATCAAACTGAAAGGTTTGATAAATATGAGGAAATTCAAATGAATAAAAAAGTTATACGTATAATTTGTACTGAAAAAGTGACTCCACGTACATATAATGTAAAAAGACATTTTGAAACGTTACATTCCAATCTCGGCATGTCGACAGATGAGAATAGAAAAACTTGTTCCTTACAAAAGAAAAAAAAAATGATAGAACTTCTCTCAAAGCAGTGTTTAAAAAATTTTTTGGCTCCAAAATTAACATTACAGCTGCTAGTTTCTAAGTTGTACATTGCATTGCTCGCAACGGGACACCTCTTTCAGCAGAAGGCTTTGTAAAAAAAAACTTTTTTTAGAATGTTGTCCATAGTTGTTTGCTGATTTTAAAGAAAAATGCATGATTATAAAGCGTATAATTGAGTTACCTATAAGTCGCAATATAATTAAAGATCAATGGAATTGGAAAAAATATTTTTTCACGCAAATACATAACACCTTAAATAATGCAGAAATGTATTCAACTTCTTTAGATCAGACTAATAATATAAATGGTTATGCACAATTTGCTGTTTTTGCTCGGTATAAGTTTGAAAGTATAATGAAAGAAGAGTGTTTTTTAATGAAAGTAATAACGTTGAAAGGAAAGTGTACCAGTCTTGATATTTTTACAGAATTTGATATTGCATATGAAGAACTAGATACTGACTTTCAAAAAATAGTTTCTGTAACAACAGACGGTGCACCTAGTATGGTAAATGAAAACGTTGGATTTATTCAGCATCTTAAGCAAATTATTTCACATTTTCTGATTGAATTTCATTCTATAATACTCCAGCAAGATTTATGTGCGAAGCATAATTTAAAAATATTTTCCATTGTACTGTCAGTTGTTATAAAACTAATCAACTTTTTAAACGCAAGAGCTCTTTATAAAAGGCAATTGGTATAGTTCTTAGAGGAAATTGAATGCCAATATTCAGGGATTTTGACATACGATAACGTGCCATGGCTTAATTTCGTTGAAGTTCTTCATCGCTTTTTATAGTTGTCGTGAAATATAACCTCCCCTAAGATTATCATCTCCCCGTCTAACGTTAAAGGTTTCTGGACGTGTTAGCGGATTAGAGAATTCAAGAGACATAGTTACAAATCACTGTATTTATTAATACCTATTAATTAAGGAAGGTTACAAACACACGATTCAAATTTAAGATCAGTAAAACACAGTGGAGTATGAAAAGGAGTTACTACTAGCAGAACTACGGAACCGGGACTGAATCTACGAAAGATCAACACGTACAATCACAGCTAAAACACGTACACGTATTTACTAATTTCTAAATCACTAACCTTACCTTTGTAACTTCGGCAGTTCCGTCGTGGGGATGAATTTATAACTGGCTAGATAGGCTGATTGCTAAGGATCCACACTCGGGTTTCCAATTTCTCCGGCGTAGCTCGTCGCGTAACTGATAAATAATACTGTCAACAACTGGGTGTTGATATACCGATGCTTCAATTCATTTGACTTAAAAAATCCAACTCTTCACTTTACTACCTCTCACTTGTTAACTCGCGAAACCCGAACTTATATAATATTTCTGATTTGCATAAATCACGCTTCGGCTCCCGGTGGAGATTGGTTGAAATGAATAAAACTGAAAAGAAATATTGAGGAGGTTAGTGAAAACCATACAGATCCGTTACAACCGCCTCTGAGAAAAAAGCGTGATTTATTGAAGGTCTAAACGACCTGAAAGAACTTACGTAACCCGCCTAACACCTGAAAAACTCTGAACCTGCAAAAATTTTAACTCTAAAAGTCCAGAACTTTTATTTAAACTAACAGACAGAAATAACTACTCAAAAGGGCACTCCACTCAATTTTATTTATCTTTCACATATATTCCTTACAGTGCACCCCTTTCGGGCGAAGATCAGGGTAAAATCTTGCCATTAGGAAAAAACCCTGATCATGCACTTTACTTAAGTACTAATAAATATAAAAATTTTACATTAATATCTTCATAAGACAAACATCAATTTTCATCTCATAACTATGTTCAGGGACTGTTGCCCTGAAAGGAAACTATATCAATTTCCTTCTAAAACATGATATTAAATGCACAGAACCTTATACAACTTACTTATTGACAGAAATATGGCATACATTTTATCAATTATATATATAGTTTCATATCAAAATAACCTTCATCTAGTTTCATTTTCAAAATATTCCCAATCAATCGCTCTGCGCTATTAATGATGTTGTTGTTAGTAATCCTAATTACGCCGCGTCCCGAAACCAGATACTACATATACATCTTAATAATTACACACAAAAATATATACATTTTTCACATACAATACATCACAACAAACAATACAAGTAAACTCACATATAAAGCCACGTCTTTAATGTGTAGCAAAACAAATGCAATCCAACAAATGTTTTCCCACAATTTGGAAAAAATATAAAATACAAAAGTTCATTTTTCAATCTATATGAAAACGCACACAACGCAGTGACAACTTTTGTACACTAATTTTACAAAACAAAAATTTTAATCTAGCCCACATGGAAAATACTCTGAACTGTCTGTCAGAGGGAAAATAAACAAATTAGAATTATACAACCAGGCTAATCTTTAGATCCAATCTGCATAGGCTTTGTCTCCAAACCACGGCCTCTGCACTGGATGACCTTGTCCTAGTGCTGTCCTCTCTCCGCTCTCACCTTCTGGATCTCCTCCTCCATTAAATCATTGAGTCTGCTGTAGTTGATATGCTCCTGCTGGGGCGTACTCCCCTCCTGCGGGATTCCGATTCTGGTTGTTGTCCACTCGACGTCGGCTCCGGAGGTTGTAAGGGCAGTTCCGTTTCTGCTGGACTGGACGGGAACTGTTGCATCTTATTTTTCTCCTCTCCTCTCTGCGGTATGGTCCGGTAATTGTTGTTCCTACCGATTGCCTCTCGTTTTCTACCATTCTGCACCGCTTTCTTGATGGACGAGGACATCTTTCTTTTGTCTCTGGATGCTGCGGACTCTGGTCTCTTCTTCCTATGTTGCATATCGAACCAGGATTCGGGCCTTCTTCTTTTCTCCCTTTCCGTCCAACGTGGCTTTCTTTTCCTGCAACTATACGCGCCAACCCTTAAAGAAACAGTCGACTCCGTTCGCACACGCTTTTTCCTTCTCACCTTCTCTCCATCACGTCTATCCTTGGCTACATCTACACTACCTTCCAAATTTCGTGATTCTGATCCTCTAGGACAATTCCCATCGCTTTCTGACTGCACTACTCTCGTCTGCTAATCATCTGACCTTTCTGATGCCACTGCATTATGATGACTACTTCCCGCAAATTCCGATTCGGCCACACTTTCTTCTGATTCTCTTTGATGGTAAATTCTCACCTGATCCATAGTAACCGTTTTTTTTTTCACCAAACTTTAAAATTACTAAATTATTATTTTTCATACTCAAAACCTTATAGGGGCCCTGAAACATTGGCATAAATTTATCCACAATTTTCTTACTCGCCGAACTCAAAGGGTGAGTTTGAAACAACACTAGATCATCAACATTCGCATTAACGTCACGTTTCCTCTTATTATAATATTTCACCCACTTCTCATGTTGCTTCTTTGTATTTCTTCTAGCCTCCTCCAACAACTTTTCCATATTTACGCAAACTAAGTCTGATCCATCAGTTACCATTGCTAATTTTTGAAATGGGGTGATTAATTTTCTAACTAAAATAATTCCGTCGGTGTTTTACCCGTTGTTTTATGCACTGCTGTCCTCGAAGCATAACGAAACTCCCTGAGAAATTCGTCCCAGTTAGTATGATTATCCTCGACAAAACTCGAAATCATTTGTAGAAAAGTACGATTGACTCTTTCCGTTTGTGTGGAATATTAGTGATCAAATCATCAATTAGCGGTAGCGGATATCGTGGATACCTCGTTATCGCATACAATTTTCTATAATCTATTGCGAACCTATAAGCTTCTGGGTCGTCTAACGGCAACCCGTTATTCTACCGACATAAAACTACAGGAGATGCGTAAGACGATGTTGTTGGAATTATAGTTCCTTCGTCCATCGTTTTCTGAACGTGGTAATCAATGATACCCTGTTTGACCCTGCCATAGTGATAAGGTCTCGAAGAAACAGGAGGATTATCACCCCTATCAATTTCATGACAAAACACATGCGTCAGACCTGGCTTAGCCGAAAACAAGCCTTAAAATTCCTTAAACAAAATCTGCAACTTCTGTTTTTGCCCTGCATTTAACTTAGTCTTCGATAAATCTATCCGTACCGGTTTGTTCGAAATTGCCACTTTCTCAATCTGCGAGTCCGGAATGATTAACGATTTCGTAAAAAATCAAAACCTATCTTTGCATGCGACATAAAATCAATGCACAAGATGCAGGATATTCCATCTCAGCAATCACATGAAAATTTCACAACTTCGAAAATTCCCTTATCTTAATCCGTAATTCAACGTTGCCCAAATTTATGCACTGCGACCCTTGTTCCGTAACTACTTCCGCTAACGATTTTTAATAGGACGAAAAGAAAAATATGATCGGTACGTTTCCTCTGAAATAAATGACTTATCCGCACCTGTATCCCAGAGAGCTTTTACAAACGTGTCACGTAAAAGAATTGGCACATATGGAAGATCAACTGATGGTAACCGTAATGAATTAAGTTTTACCCGATTAGGAGGATTTGACTCAACTAACGACCGCTTACCTCCTGCAACTCGATCGCTTAGAAATTTAAATTGGCATTTCCTTGCCTTCCGCTGGTGTAGTCACCACGCCTATAATTCCGCTTTGCTGAATCATCAATAGGACCCTTTCTAACCACCATTCTTCTGTTCTGATAACGATATGTTCTATGATTTGGTTGGTTGTTGCGGTTTCCTCCCTCGAATCTCTGATTTCGATAATCACGACGAGAAAAATTATTCGCACCTTTGCTTACTACTCTCTGGTCATTTTGTCTATTTCCGACCCCTGTATCTCTCCAATTTCCATTATTCCGTCTTTCCGCAGGATTCCTACTCATATCCCAACCTCGTCTAGCAAAATTTTTACTCGAACCCTGGGTTTCTCTGCAGCTATGACGTTCCTCATACCGATCGACCAACTCTAACAACTGTACCTTCGTCGTTGGTTTCGAACCTCTAAATAGTCCATAATCTGGGGATCGAGTCGCATAACTATGTGATCGACCAATTTTACATCATCATAATTCAAACCTAAAGTCTTATGGATTTTTAATAACTTATATATAAAATCTGATGGGGTCTGACTCTTCTGCTGCTTGAATGAAAAAAACTGAGCCTCTAACTCCGACTTATTCCTTACCACTGGAAAACTATCTGTTAACTTCTTTTTTAAGCGAAGCGAAGGCAGTTTCTTCTTCGTTTACACACGCAAATCCGATGATCTCAAACCAGTCTAGTTCCCTCCCAATTAAATGAACCTTTAAATACGCACACGCCAGATTCGCTGGTATCTCATTATAAGCTATATTATCATCAATGTCATAAAGAAACTCCGATACATTTTCTCGACCTGAAAAGAATAATTCCGGCTGAACCCTAAAACCAGCACTCGCTCTTAAATCCTGTATTTTAGTTGGGCACCAGTGTCGTTTGTTATACCCTCCCCTCGGATTATCATCTCCCCGTCCACCGTTTAATGTTTCTGGACGTATTGGCGGATTAGAGAAATTAAAAGACATATTTGCAAATAACTATATATATTGATGCTTATTAATCACAGGAAGGTTACAAACACACGATTCAAATTTAAGAACAAAAAAACACAGTGGAGTATGAGAAGGAGTTACTACTAGCGGAACTACGGACCGGGACTGAATTTACGAAAGATCCACACGTACAATCACAGCTAAAACACGTACACGTATTTACTAATATCTAAATCACTAGCTTTATCTTTGTAACTTCGGCAGTTCCGTCGTGGTGATGAATCTATAACTGGCTCGATAGGCTGATAGCTAAGGATCCACACTAGGGTTTCTTATTTCAATCTTCAGCTCTCTGGCGTAGCTCGTCGCGTAACTGATAACTAATACTGTCAAAAACTGCGTGTTGATCTACCGATGCTTCAATTCATATGACTTGAAAAATCCAACTCTTCACTTTACTACCTCTCACTTGTTAACTCGCGAAACACGAACATATATAATACATCTCATTTGCATAAATCACGCTTTGGCTCCCGGTGAAGATTGGTTGAAATAAATAAAACTTTAAAGAAATATTGAGGAGGTTAGTGAAAACCGTACAGATCCGTCACAAAGTTACTAGCCATTACCCACCCGCCTCGCTGGGTATATCACGATGTTTAATAAATATGTATTGTTTGTATATATGTGACGGATCTATACGGTTTTCACTAACCTCCTCAATATTTCTTTAAATTTTATTTATTTCAACCAATCCCCACCAGGAGCCAAAGCGTGATTGATGCAAATGAGATATATTATATAAGTTCGTGTTTAGCGAGTTAGCAAAAAAAAAAGTAAAGTGAAGAATTAGAAAGGTGAAGTCAAATGAATTGAAGCATCGGTAGATCAACACGCAGTTATTGACAGTATTGGATAGCAGTACATGACAAGCTACGCCGGAGAGCAGTAGATTGAAATTAGAAAGGATTCCGTATTATCATGTGGAGATCCTTGTCTACTATCCTATTCAACCAGTAAAGAATTCATCACCACGACGGAACCGCCGATGTTACAAGGATAAGGTTAGTGATTTAGAAATTTATGAATACGTGTACGTGTTTTAGCTGTAATTATATGTGTTTGATCTTTCGTGGATTCAGTCGCGATTCCGTAGTTCCGCTAGTAGTAACTCCTTCTCATACTCCACTGTGTTTTATTTCTCTTAAATTTGAATCATGAGGTTGTAACCTTCCTGTGATTAATAAGCATCAATATATATAGTGATTTGCAAATATGTCTTTTAATTTCTCTAATCCGCCAATACGTCCAGAAACATTAAACGGTGGACGGGGAGATGATATTCCGAGGGGAGGGTATAACAAACGACACTGGTGCCCAACTAAAATACAGGATTTAAGAGCGAGTGCTGGTTTTAGGGTTCAGCCGGAATTATTCTTTTCAGGTCGAGAAAATGTATCGGAGTTTCTTTATGACATTGATGATAATATAGCTTATAATGAGATACCAGCGAATTTGGCGTGTGCGTATTTAAAGGTTCATTTAATTGGGAGGGAACTAGACTGGTTTGAGATCATCGGATTTGCGTGTGTAAACGAAGAAGAAACTGCCTTCGCTTCGCTTAAAAAAGAAGTTAACAGATAGTTTTCCAGTGGTAAGGAATAAGTCGGAGTTAGAGGCTCAGTTTTTTTCATTCAAGCAGCAGAAGAGTCAGACCCCATCAGATTTTATATATAAGTTATTAAAAATCCATAAGACTTTAGGTTTGAATTATGATGATGTAAAATTGGTCGATCACATAGTTATGCGACTCGATCCCCAGATTATGGACTATTTAGAGGTTCGAAACCCAACGACGAAGGTACAGTTTTAGAGTTGGTCGATCGGTATGAGGAACGTCATAGCTGCAGAGAACCCAGGGTTCGAGTAAAAATATTGCTAGACGAGGTTGGGATATGAGTAGGAATCCTGCGGAAAGACGGAATAATGGAAATTGGAGAGATACAGGGGTCGGAAAATAGACAAAATGACCAGAGAGTAGTAAGCACAGGTGCGAATAATTTTTCTCGTCGTGATTATCGAAATCAGGGATTCGAAGGGAGGAAACCGCAACAACCAACCAAATCATAGAACATATCGTTATCAGAACAGAAGAATGGTGGTTAGAAAGGGTCCTATTGATGATTCAGCAAAGCGGAATTATAGGCGTGGTGACTACACCAGCGGAAGGCAAGGAAATGCCAATTTAAATTTCTATGCGATCGGGTTGCAGGAGGTAAGCGGTCGTTAGTTGAGTCAAATCCTCCTAATCGGGTAAAACTTAATTCATTACGGTTACCATCAGTTGATCTTCCATATTTGCCGATTCTTTTACATGACACGTTTGTAAAAGCTCTCTGGGATACAGGTGCGGAAAAGTCATTTATTTCAGAGGAAACGTACCGATCATATTTTTTCTTTCGTCCTATTAAAAATCGTTAGCGGAAGTAGTTACGGAACAAGGGTCGCAGTGCATAAATTTGGGCA
>BMAO01022306.1:0-68339 GCA_019973975.1 Trichonephila clavata | reverse complement strand
CTCTTTACCTTTTGTTTAATAAATAGACTTTACAAATAAGTCAAATTTTATTTTTGCTTCTGTCTCTTTCTTTGCCTGAACTTCATTATCCTTAATTTATGGACATGAGTGTATTTTGTTAAAAAGAACTCCGAACGTGTTCGGAATTGAATTGAAATTGAATTAATTAAAAATAATTTGAGCACAATAAACTGTTTTAGTGTGGAATGTTTATTAATACCAATTTTTATTGCTAAAATCATTTTTGTTTTGCGATTTTTGAGTTCTCATAAAAAATTAATTAAGATTGATTTTAAGGCAAATTTTGTGTTTTAAAAATATTTTATATAACTTAGAAGATTTATCATTAATTTTTTTTCTGTTGAGAAAATGCCATGACCGAAACGTTGTCAGGTTGCTATGAGAAACAATATTTCGTTAAAATGACTGAATGATGTATCTAAGAATCACTTCCGAATACAAGTATTGCAGATAAAACTGAATATTTCCTTGATGTACCACACACACATACACAAGTCCATTATACTAAACATATTGTAGTAATATATTTTAGTATTTTAAAGTCGTACACACAACAAGAGTTAAAGCTTCCTAAAGTGACCCATTTTAAAACTGAAAAATTAAATTTTATAACAAACATGGCAATTTTTAATTTAGTATCATTTTTATTTTGTACATAAATTGTGTTTCAAAACTTTGGTGAAAATATTAAGTTAAGATTGAGCTGAATAAATTGTTGTCGTAAGAAATGCTAACAAAATTATGCAAAAATATATTTTGAATTAGAAAAAGTATTTTCAGTCATGTTTAATTAAACTAGTGTTTTAATGTAGATCGGAAACAGAAACATATTAAAAATTAGAGCTGTGTGGCCATTATTTGTTTTTGTTTTATGCCTTTACAAACTTTAATTGCCTGTTTTTCTTTCAATTTTGATGTATGAGTGTTTTCTTATCCCTAAGGCTTTTTTCTGTTCTAGATAGAGCCTTGAAATTTTTTGTATATACTCCCAACCATATGTTCTATAGAACTTACGAGGGTTGGAGCTTTAATAGTGGCAGTACTGCTGTAAAAACGCTTCACAACTAAATCAAAGAATGCCGTCTATACCACATGTGAGCTGCATACCTAACTTACCTCTCAGCAAAAAGACTCTTTCTACCTTGTATTAGCTTTCGGTGTACAGTAAGTGTTGCATTGTTGTTTTCAAAACAAGAACAACAAAGTTGGATAAAAATTGAATGGTCCAGAGGTCATGCAGCACGACAATGTCATTTAGGGCTTCAAGAGGCTTTCAGAAAATCTGCATTGCCTTACAGAACTGTAGCAAGTGGGTAAAAGCGTTGAAGGACACTAAAATGTGGCAGATGTGCATCTTTCAGGTCGTCCTAATGCAGTGCTTCACAAGCTTTCAGTATTGGCGACCCAGTTTTCAATTATAATTTTTATCGCACCCCTGTATAATAATACAAGTACTTGTAATATATTGAATGCACTTTAACGCTAAAGCTACAATACGATTTTAATTCTAAACTGTAAACATTAGCAAGTAAGTATTAAATTTTTCATACGTTACTTTTAAGTAATAAAATATAATTATTATGTTTTTTTTTTTTTTTCCTTTCTCTAATTTTTAAATTAGAATAGAATGCAAAATTATATTTAAGGTATCCGATTACGCATTCGGAACGGTTACTTTGCAAAAGCGTATAAATGGATAGTTTTTATGATATTTAGCATCACTTACATTAGAATATATGTATAAAATTGTTTTAATAATATTATTGAAGTAAAAAAATGACCTAGCATTACCTATTTTCAAAACATTCTCCATTTACGGAAAATACTTCTATAATAAAAATATTTTGCCTGTATATACCTGAGACATCTGTACAGGCACATGTGGACTAGGATTTTTTAAATATATAACTTAAAAGTCAGAACTGCCTGAGTGGCGAGATACTCACCGAGAAGACCATCCAGTTTTCATCTTGTCCATGATTCTTCTCCTCTCGAGCTCTGACAGCTACTTATATTACAGATGCTTGGCATGCTAACGAGCTCTGCTTACCTGCTTTATACTCCAAGGAGAGCAAAATTTAACTCCCTTTGGTGGCAGTACGCAATGCAAATCACGCTACTTTTTTAATCATCTGCATATCTACCTATCATGTACCTCCATGCCAAGTTTTGTAGCAATCCCACTCTTACTTTTTAGCGAGCACATTTTTGTGGTGATGAATGCATAACGTCTTCTTAACCACACGCTAGACTCATCTTGGGAATCGCAAATGCTCTTAGCAAATTTCTACTCAGCAAAATAAACTTGTCAAATTTAAAGTTATTAGATCTAATAGTTCGAGATCTGGAATTTTTCTCTATGGTAACTGGATGACTTAGGGAATCAGTATCAAATGAATCCTGCCCTGAGAGGTCCTTGCACTTAACTCAGGTTGAATCAAAACAGTGCATTAAAATTCCTTGGATCTTTAATTTGGATTAAAATTATTTTCCAAAAGTTGTTTAGATACTTGCTTATCGATATAAATAAAAATAATAATATATATCGAATTATAGCATAAAATCAGTGTAAATATTTCTTTTAAACTTTAAATTTATAATACTAAAACATAATAACTATAAAAAAGGGATTCTATGACATATGAACAGTGACAAATGAAACTGAACACTTTTTTCTGGCACACTAAAAAGCTATCTTCGTGACCTTTAGAGTCACATACATTCAACTAGATTATATTAAGTTATATCATAATAATTTCCAACAATTTCCCGTTTGTGACTATTACACGAATGTTTTTTTTTCAGCTTGCAATGTTCTAGCAGAATTGTTGACTGCAAGAAAATTAGACTATGGTCTAATATTGCTCAAAAGAAATGACTAAATAAACTTTTATCGCTATTATGAAACTATTAAAATTAAGTTCAAGAATTAGATACATTTTGTAAAATGAAGAGCGACACACTAAGAAAAATTTATTCGAATGAGACGAAATTGCCTCTCCCGAAACCTTAAGACAGAATATGCAAATGGTTAAGAGTTGGCTTCTAATGATTCATGAGCTAAAAACTGTAAAGAGAAGTTACATTTTCTTAACTTTTCTACTGTAAAAGTTTCTGAAAGTGTACTCTTTTAATATCAGGCATGAAGGTGACTTTGTAGATACCACAGAAATCTAAAAATGTTTACTAATGCAAGTCTCTTAACCAAAGGCAACAAACTTCACTAGCGAAGACATACTGAAGTTCTGGCTATAGAACTGAGACGAAAAATAAGTTCCTGACATTTCCTTCGAAATTAAATCGTTCGAAATTAAATATTTACGTACTTTGAAGTCTTGATGTAATTACAAATCGATAGTGTAGAGAAAATGATTTATTTACAGGAAAACTAGACTTCAAAGTAAGATTCCTATATAACAGTGTACTCAAAGATATATCAATCAAAATACCTATATAACACTTCAAAGTAGTACTATAAAAATATTAAGATATTTTAAGGAAATTATTTGTTAATAAATGCGCGCGCGAAAAGAACTAAAATATCTTACTGATTACAGCATTAAATAACTCATTTGGCATGAAACTTTAATTAATATCTTTCAGTTAAAATAGTCTAAATCTCTATTCCTTACTTAGTAAAAAGATTTAATAATTTGCAAATTGGACCAAAAGAGCTGATAACATTTCGTCGATAATCAATTAACTTTTAAAATGCTTCCACGTTAATTATTTCGTCTTAAATTGCATTTTTATGCATATTTGCGTGGAGAAAATAACAACCAATTAAAAAATGACAGTCCTATTGTGTCTGGTAACACTCTCTTACAAATAGTGAAGAACATTTCGCTTCTCACATGCGAGTGGAATCAGGTTTGTTTTGTTTTTGTAGTAGTTGAAAATGTGATTTCGATTCCGCTGTACTAATTTAGGCTTAGTTAAATGCATTTTAGATTTTTGTTAAATTTGCCTTCTGCGTGTTTTTATTAGTATAGAAAAAGGTCAAATAAAAATATTAAAATAGAAATACAGGCTTTTATACTTTTTATAATAACTATTTTCTGAGCAGTGAATAAATTTACAAAACTGCTTGCTTTACCGAATATCAAAGACATTTTATAAATAAGGACAGAAAATATAAATACAATTTTTTTTCTGATCAATTATAAGGATTTGTTGGGCTTTTTTGCTTTAGCAATAGTTTTGTTTAATTTTTTGCGATAATCTTTTTTCTGCTTCATCAAAATGTCTGCAAATAATATTAAAGACATACATATAAAATAGTATTTCATTAAGATAATATTTTTTCATGTAATTTTTGTTTCATATTTGTAAATAGAATAATATAAATAGTGAACGCATTATTATATTTCAGCATATTCGCTCTTCAGAAAATCTTAAGATCATTTATTAAAAAGGAGTAATATTTACTTTTTAAATATTATTGTGATTCAAATAATTCTCTAAAATAAAAATAATCAATTTCAAATAAAAAAGAAATTTGTGCAAATCTTTTTCTTAATTTAGTTACGTAAGAGGAGATTAAAAACTCAAGATGCTTTAAAAATGATTCTGTAAATAACTTTTACGATAAATTAATGTAACTTTACAATTAACTAATAAAAATGGAGCAAAGCAATGATTTCTAGATGTATTATATATTCTAAATATTCATAAATCGATAAATATTGCGTAAAGGAAGCTTAGGTCGAAATATTTAAATCCAATACGCTTCCTATTTCATATTTAAAGTTATGATTTAAGTTTAGAAATACGAATATAGCTTATTTCCAGAATATATTGATGTGTATATATATTCATTGATAATTGCTAATTCATATGCATCTGCTTCACTTTCATTTCGAAAGTGTATAAATATGTAAATTTCAACTATATTGAACTATGATGAATCATGTGGGCTATGAATATGAAACATAAGGTTAACTTTAGCAGTAAAAGTCCATGGTGTACCTAGAAATATTATTTTGATGAATTAAGTAAAATGTTTGAGCCAGATGTGAATGAAGCAGGCTTTGTGATAGTTGTTACAAAAGTTGCTAGCTTACAAACGCTTGGAAAGCAAACAAATATTTTTTTACATCAGAAATGTCTATAACTTATGTTAGATTTCCAAATTAGCTTATATAACCTCAGAAAAATCATACAAAAGTGTATGAATGTGATTTAAATATTTTATACAAATTCGGATTATAATAACCTTACGGCCAAGTCTTACTTCTTCTAAGAAAATTTCTGCCATTTTGCCTTTTTTTTAATTTATCGTTTCTGAAAATTGTTATAATATGAATCAACGATGTAATTTCAAAGGAAATTTGTAAGAGATGTAAATCTGGGCAGGATATATGAATTATAAAATTGTAGAATATCCCCTCATGTATAGGCAAAGCAGCACCCTCTAAACATGTCACGATATCTCCAACTCATGTTGGTTGATGTGAAGCTCTCGTTGATCCTTGGGATGATTCAAACTTAGTATGGATGGGGAAACTATTGAATTCAACTCGAAATGATGACAAATCAAGAAATGGTAACAATTTAATTTTATTAAGTTCAACTCTATAAATGAGTACGCGACATGCAGATAAAATAAGCTAAAGGGTAAGAATCAATTTGTGTTGATCTGAATGGGATACAGCATCTCAGACTTGACAAAATGCGAAGTTTCCTTAATCTTTAACAGTAAAAGTAGCTTTGACAGCATGGTTCCGACATAGATTAATGTGACAATATCATCCACTAGCAATTTCTATTCGCTATAACCTTCTACTGTTATTTTTAATCGTCTACTTCGTTGAAAATTTATGCGCTATTTGGTAGTGACTTTCTTTTGTGGTGCAGCGTATCTCTAGTTAAAGTGCCAATTTGACTGGATACAAGAAACCTGAGTTAGAGAAGATAGACTTGCACATTGCACATTGTAACGGACATCAAAGTGAACTGTGTTTGAAATGTCCCGTAAAGGTAGTGGACTCTGGTAGTACATTACGCAATATGACATCACTTGGCGACAAACACTTCATTCGTTTGTCTATGGCAGATCTTACAGTGTCTAATCCCGCAATCCTCCTCAGTAGCGGTGTTCTTTTTATTTTCTGTCACTCGCAGCCAATTTTCTTATTCTATTCCGTTAAAACCATATTTTATATTACTTTACATTAAAAGATGTACTGCTATTTAGTTTTTATCATAATATGAGTTCACTTCATCTTCATCTTCTATCATAATATGATGGTTAGAATATTTTTAACTACAAAAAAAGAAAAATACTTCCCGTGCGTCAATAGTTTTGATTAAATTACAACAAAGGGGTAATAGTACTTGAGGGACTTGTTACATTTTTTATGATGTAACTTTTACCATACGTTTTGCTCCAATTTAATGTATTTTAATATCTTCAAAATCAAACGGCAAGTCAAAAATTTAATTTTGTCCAATTTCAAATGACAGCTTTCAAATTAAATATTATTGGAATTCTACAGTGTGTGAGATACCGTAGAAGAAATTCTCTGATACAGGAATCTAAAATTACACATTTTTTGTCTAATTTTGACTAAAATACCGGATTTACGAAAAGAATGACTACCCTTTCAAATATTAATTACAAAAACGCAAATAAAAATATTCCTTTACGGCCTTTTGTGTTTCATAAAGAAAATATCAAAGTTCTTTTTACAATGCTTTATTGTACGATTTTAACATACACATCATTTGTTACGCTCAGCGCATCGATTCTGTACGAGATTTCAAGCCACGTTCTATGAAAACATTGCAGGATCAACAATTTGAATGACACTGTAATTCGATTTTTCATTTCATCAGTGTCACCAACTGAAGATTGATAAACAATGTTTTTCACGTATCTCCACAAGAATAAATCCAAAGATGTTATGGCTAGAGATCTAGGGGGCCATTTGATTGGACTTCCTCTTTCCATCCACAACCCGGGAAACTTTTTCACACTTCCAAACTCCAGTGTAGCGAGGTCCCACTTAGCTGCACACACGTTGCAGATTTAAATTCACAAATCATGCTTCAATTTCAACTCCGTGTGCTGAAGCTATTTTAAAACGAATATGTTGATAAACGGGGATATTGTGCCATTTGGTTTGAATTTCATTAAATAGAAACCTCAATTTTTTTATGGAACACAAAAAATTGTAAGTGAAATCTTTATTTTTTTAAAAATCATTTTTGAAGTTAATTCATAATTCTTGGACAGAGTGAATATTAACGTCCCACTGTTCAGCTACACGAGGGCTTTTGGGGACGGTCCGCGTAATTTTGAACCATGGTCAAGTGACGCGGAAGGCACCTGAGCTGGCACCCCCCTCTCTTAACTACCACACCACAACAACGGGAGGACGTTTGGGCTCTCGACAGATTTAACGTGCATCTCTCCCCTACACGGCGGGTCTTCAGTGGTACTGGAATCGAACTCATGACAGGCTAGCCACGATCCGATGCCTAGACCACTTGGCTACCACGGCCACCATAGTTCTTGGACATTAACGATATTTATTCTGAAACCAGTTCCACTGATCTTAAAAAAGCGCCTTCCTAGATGGTGGATAGGGAATGCCTCCATTGGTTTTCCCAATGGGTAGTAGGAGGGAAATAAAATACCTCCTGCGAACCAACAGGCAGAAGTCCAACCTCTCGAGATTGTGGCAATCCCACCTTCAATGAAATAATTTTAAATATTCCATTGCAATGCTAAATAGCAACCATACAATAGCATCAATAATAACTAGAATTAGAACAAAGCACATAAAAGGATTGAAAATCTCAACTGACGGACAAAGAAGTTACACAAATCATGGCCCAAACTGCCCTAATGTTCAACTGTCTCCACAACATATCCTCAGCTGACCAGCAGTTCAAGCCAGACTTTTCAAGATCAGCCTATAGAAGACCCAGAAGATTTGATTTTCTCCGACAAAGCTGTTGAGGTTGCCGAAGGTGTCTCCGACAGTTTCGGAGCAATCTAAAGCTTCTTTTTTTTATTAATCTTTACATCATGAACACGCCAACAACAACAATGATATTTAATTGCAACTATCGATAAATCTGTCTTTTTTAAAATTAAAATATGACATTCAGTATTTGTATAAATAAGTTTTAAATAAATACAGGTATTTTTTTTTTGTTTAAGTATCCTGCCTATAACGATTGCGTCCCAATTTTATGTTACATTTATTTCAAAAAGCTTTGGGAATTTAATTCTATATCAAGGATGCATATTCTTGTGCATTTGTAATGCACAATTTTTAAATTTAAATACAGCTATATTTGATTAGAGATACTCACATATATAAAACAAAATATGTGCCAATAACAGAGCAAATTAAATCTAGTTACTGTAGTTATATTTTAATTATCTACTACATCTATATGATTTTAAATGTGCTTGTTACAAAATGTGTCTTAAATTATGTTTAAATAAATTAAATTGTTTGTATCTACGTTAATTTTCACAAATGTAACCTATTTAAATCTCTTCACAATCAAATGACATGTCAAAAATTTAATTTTTTGTTCAACTTCAAATAATAACTGTTAACTGAAATATTTTTGAAGAACTGTTTTGTGTATGATATCGCAATAGAAACGCTGATATATATATATATATATATATATATATATATATATATGAACTCCAAATTATATAATAATTGTCTAACTGCGATTGAACTATTTCAAACTAAATTTAACTACATTGAAAAATAAATTGTTTTTTATATAAAAGCACAAATATTAATGAATTTTATTTATAACATTCAATACCATTAAAGCAGTTCTAATAAATGCTTGTAAAATATTTTCAATTTTCTGTCTAAGTACGAGTATGACGATTGCGACTAAAACTTCTGTTAAGTTTATTTCACAATACCACGTGAAACTCATTACCATGTCATGAATAAATATTCTAATACATTTGAAAGGCATAATTTCAAAAAAAAGTTTACTGAAGAGTTATGCTTAATTAAAGGTATTTATAAAGCAGAAAGTTTGCGAGTAGTGGAGCTAATTAAATTATGTTATTGTCGTTTTACTTTAATTATTTACCGATTATCTGCTGCATTTCTAATATTAGTTTCTTATTACAAAATGCTTTTCAAATTCAGTTTTAATTAATTTCAAATAAAAAAATTTAAATCAAATGTTAAATTCTACTGGACATAAATAATTATTCAATAATACTTTTGTTCTATTTAACATTGTATCAGGATTTTAGTTTTCATATTTATAGAAAATATTCTCCGATTTTAATGAAAGGAATTTATTTTAATCCTTTTTTAATAAACCATAATTAATATTAGTGTTTGAGGGCAAATGATTCCCAAATACTGTAAAACGCAGCAACGTACATTTAATTTAAGCACTATATATAAGCGGTAAATATTTAATGGGAAAATTTACCTTGAATCTCAACTAAGAATAATAAAGATACACATTTAACTTTTAAACGAAAAATTCAAGGCACAAACACGCAGACTCAATCTCCTGAGACATCGGCTTCACTTACTTTACTCAATCAAAGTTTACGCTTATTTCCTCTGCTAATTCTGAGGTTCTAATCAAAATAACTTATATCTCCAATTTACTACTACAATTTACAATTACAATCCCATCACTTCCATTTTCATACTTCAGTTTTCTTCACAAATAACAATATTTATCTCCATATCAGACTCTCTTCACAAGGCAAGGTTTTCAAATTAAGCTAACAACAAGATTTCTCTAGAGGTTAATTAAAAACGCGTGAGAACCTGCTGCGCATTGTTTAGTTATAAACAAATGTCAAGAAATTTTAAACTGATTACACACAATGTACCTGAAGGAAAAACATTAATTATCTATATTTAAAACAGAGCAAATATATAATATACTTTATATTCATAGATATTCTTAATCTGAGGAGCGAATAAGAGTATTTTACTTTTTCTATTACGCAAATTATAAACAACATGCATGTGTATTTTTAATTCTATCGATAATTTTACGTTAGCTCATTTTTATTTTATTTATTAAGTACTAATGTAACTTTTCGATTTGAAATCCTTACCTACTCATTGTGTTAAGAAATTTATATATTCTAAACTTATCGCAGAATATATATATTACTTGATAAATAATTAATGAGCTTGTGTGTGTCAAATTTTTAATATGCTTCTCATGTTGGGAATTAATTCAATGAAATACCTCGATATGTTACATCAATCTTTATCATAGGTATTTTAAATATCATCTATTTAAAAAGTATTTCCTCTTTTTGACACGATTAATAATTCATTTTACTGTAGTGAATTTGTTTCTGTGTATATATAACTCGATTTAAATTACTTTTTAGCTAAAATCATTAAATTTCTAATAGTGATGTTTGATTCTAATAAAAGCAGAAAACATCCACTGGTTTAAAATGCATTTTTTTGGTAAATTAAAGTAACAGACGAGATTTTTCTTTTCTTCATTATCACATAAAAGAACAAAAACTAAAAGAAGCAATTTATTAGGTATTAGAGAATTCTAGAAACAATAAATTTATATTTATCTGAAGAAAACTATATTTCTGCTTCAAATATTAAAAAATGCCTTTAAAAATCCCCACATATAAATTGGTTTGTTAAAAACGATAAGTAAAAGTACTAAAAGGTGAGGAGAATGATTTTTTTTTTTTTTTTTACTTTCCAAGATTTAGAAATATAAAGAAAATTATTCTAAGTATCTACAGTCTCTGTAAAGCAAATTTAATGGGGGAAATTATTTAAAATAAGAGCTATGTTTTACTTTTATCTGTGTGTTTAGTTATTTCTCATTTTACTTTTTTTGTGTTACATAGCAGAACTCACTCCCAAAATTATTTCCTTGGAAAATTTTGAAAAATAAAAAAAACTCTATTATTTAAAGAATTTTTAACGATACGTAAGCTAGCTTAGAAAAAGAAGCTCTTAAAGTGCAGAGCATTAATACTTTTATTTATTTATTTTTAAAATTTTTTTATTTATTTATTATTTTTACAGGGGGAAAATATGAATATTTCGAAAGAAACTGTTAAGCCACGACTTTACAAAAACTACTATTATAAAGTTAAAATAGGTTCAAAAACTATAAAGAAATTATTCTTTTTTCAAGAATATAGATAAGTATTTAAAAGTTTCATCATTATAAATAATATTTTCGAATATAATTTCTGCTTCGAGAATAATTCTAATAAGTTTGAAGTAAAAAATATTTAAAAAAAAAAAAAACAAGCAAAAATTAATTGTGGTAGACAAGATTCAAATGCTTGTAGCTTCAAATTTATATTATTTAGGTTAAATAATATAAATTAAAAGCTTACAGAAATCTGAATTTTTGTATAATCTGAAACGAATGAAGATCTTCAAGAAATCATTTAAATTATTATGAACATTAATACACATTACTGTAACATTTTTAAAGTTGATATTTCACCAAAAATTAAGAAAAACTGAATAATTTAAAAATCATTCACGTTTCTAAAAATGATTAAGAAGAAATTTGATTGTTATATGAAATCGAATGAGAATAAATTACGGATTCATTTTCAATAATTTAATAATTAAATTTTAAATTTGAACACATTCCATTTAATTTCCCAATAATGCAGTGTGACCGCGGTAGACTAGGGGTCATTGACAAGATCACGGATTAGAAACCAGCGTGCCATGAGTTGGAGCCTAGTGTAGCTGAAAACTTGCCGTGTTGAGAGGGCCACTCCACATTAAATCTGTCGTGGCTTAAACAACCTTGGTGTGGTATGGAAGAAAGAAGACGGGGGTGTCTTCCTCGTCGCCTAGCCATGGTTCAAATTTATGAGATCTGTCGCTAAAACCTTCGAGTAGCTGAGTATTGCGACGTTAATAGTCATAGCTATTATGTGGTTCGTAATGGTCAGCTGCGTATTACATTTTAAACTAATTTAATTACATCGTGATTTTCACGACACAGTACAAGAGCATTATACTTATATACAGAGATTACTTTAACATTTTATTCTAAAACGCGGTTGGTTACGAAACCATCTTCGGAATGGTTTCGTAACAGTTATCCGTCTTAGAACTTGTTGTGGACGCGGTAGCCAAGTGGTCAAGGCATCTGATCGTGACTAGCGTGTCACGAGTTCGATCCCAGTACCACTGAAGACCCGCCGTGAAGGGGAAGCGATGCACGTTAAATCTGACGAGAGCTCAAACGTCCTCCCGCTGGTGTGGTAGTTAGGTGAGGGGGTGCCAGCTCAGGCGTCATCCGCGTCACTTGACCATGGTTCAAAATTACGCGGACCGTCCCCAAAAGCCCTCGTGTAGCTGAACAGTGGGACGTTAATATTCACTCACTCACTCACTTAGAACTTGTTACAGTTAAGTAGACCTTAGTCACTCACCCAGCAATGTAGTTCATATTTGATTATTCTTTTTATCTCAATGTATAAAAATATAACTTGTCAAGAAATGTTTAAACTTTTTTCATTACATGTCAATAATACATACTATATTATATGTCATCTACATACAGGAAATTTGTATATAATTTTGTAAAATTTTTAAGAAATCTTGTAAAACATATACTTACCATTTAAAATATTTTAGATACATATATGTATATGTCCTTCCTCTTCAGAAAGTTTCGTTTGTATGCAGTGGTCGCCGAAAGTTCAAGGTCTTTAACTCGCGGTTATCGAGTAGAGAATTTGAGTTCTGGTGCCATTGAAGACCTACCCTATAGAGTGGTTGACGCAAGTTTAAAATCATCCTGTTGGCGTGGCATGCAAGTTTGGTGAGTGGGATGCCAGCTCAGATACCATCCTCGGTACTTGACCAAGGTTAAGAAAGTACAAGAACCACCAATATCCCTAGTGGTCCTTTGCAGTGTGAATCCAATTGAAAGTAGGGTTTATGATATCTGAATTTTATTATGATGAGCTACGAAGTTTATCTAAAAGTGGAGAGTGAGACGTGATTAATAGAAATAAATAAAACTATTTTCATTTCTTACCATCTAAAATATTTTTGTACAGCCCAGTCAGCAAACTCTTCCCAATCAGTGAAATAAGTTTTAATATTATATTATATTGAACTTTATAAAAATAAAACGTTTTAAACATTTTCGAATTTAAAGAATGAAGAAATTACTGCATATAACGTTGTCGAAAAACTACTTCATATCAAATGAATCATATTTGTGCATTCATCTTACTTAGAAGACATGTAACAAAGAGAATAAGGCAAAAGAAAAGAACATAAAAATTTCTGAATTTTATTTTTAGAACAAAGATACGGAGGAAGTCCGTTGTGCCTCAATCTTGACTAACTATACAAATTAATATGAAAGTTTGGTGAGAAAACAAGAGCTCTGAACGAAGAAGTCTGAAATGCTACAAAAATAAATAAATATAGAGAATACATTCTATATTCAAATCCATTTTCCTTGTGCCGAATGGCATCAGGCATTATATACAGAGGCTTGAAAGAAATCACTGAAAAATTTTCTACCAGGAGAAAAAATACTATCTTCCTAAGAAGGAGAGAACCTATGTTTTCTAAGAATAGTGTTTGACATAGTCGATCTTCCTTGAAATGTTCTCTGTATTTCTCAGAGACATTTTGAATGATAAATAGAAATAAAAAGAAAATGAAAACTGTTTTGGGAATTGTTTAGTTTTTAGAAAAGGAAAAAGACACAAAACAAATCGGAATTCCAGTTGTGTGTCTTTCTCAGATTTAATACTCTGTGCTCCTATTATTCTACTGTTACGAATTTTGAATACTTAATGCTTAAAATAGTGTTAATAATTTATATCTGGCTGTTTAACACATTAATATTACCTTCTTTTGTATTTATTTTATGATAAAAATGTAATATTCGCAAGCAACGCCGTTTCTCACAGTATAATGATGATTCATGGAAACTTCGTGAAACGTGGCATCATTTTTGGCGACATGGCTATCATTTTCGGCGAGGTGGAAAACATATCGATGCATCTGGAAGTTATTGGAGTAATCTATTATCGACCCAATCTATGATGTAAAAGGATCCTTCGAGAAAGTGCTTGAAGAAAATGGCTATAAATAGCAGCCACTTGCTGAAGCTGAGTCAGTTTTACTTGAGCTGTTGATTTGTCCACGGACGAGATTGATTGCGAATAAACTTTAACGTTAGGTGCTTGTGTTGTTTTTCATATACTGATAACTGTATCTGAGAGCTGTAGAAGGTGTGAAATCTTACAGCGAATTTTAGCGCTGTATCGTGTGTTTTAAATATTGTTTTTTTACAATATATTTTCATCGCTTCTGAAGAACAGTTATTCTCTTTGAAACTTTTAACAAAAAATCTTCGAACTCCTATCTACGTAACACTTTTCACTTATTCCTAAATTTTAATCAGCTTCTTAATTCAGAAATTAACATTTTAATGTGAAAGAATATAATTTATTTTATTTCTTGTCTAGGATTAAAATAAAATTCACAAGGTAAATTTGCAGTATATTTTTTACTATTTATATTCCATCTTTTACACTGACAGCGAAAATCGTTCTCTTTCTAAATTAAGAGACAACTGAGAATAAAATATCTATTATATTAAATTATAAAAAAATATAGATTGAATGCCTGAAAGAATATTGAGAAATTTTCGATTATTGTTGTCGTTGTACATTAAATTCAGCTATGTCGAAATTAGTTCCTACTCTTGCAAACGTGTATTATTTTCCAGGTTATTTTCCAGTTTTGAAATTCCCAAAATTTCCTAACAGGTGTATGAGAAAAATTAAAATAAATGTTTCAACAGGAGAAATTATGAAAGTTTTATTCTCTAAATTCTACTTTGTATGAACAATACGGATTTGTTCGTACTTTCTCGAAGAATTGTAAGAAAACTGGATCATAGGAAAGTTTTACTGAATTATGCAAAAATGTAAATCTTGTCCGATTTGGTTGATTTTTTATATGTTTTTAATAGTATAACTTGGAATTTATATTTTATTTAAATGAAATGTATTCACATAATTTTCATAATAGCTTTGTAAAAATAATAATTTTGGGATAATATAAAATCAAGCGAAATATCCAGCACAAAAAATTTATTATTTAATAATGAATATTTTTGCTCTTACTAAAATGTAACATGACTTTTTAAAAAAAATTATAAAAGATTAGTGAAAATTCTAGCAAGATTAAAACATCATATTGAAAACACATTATATTTTGCAAGTTTGGAGATAGCATCACATATTGTTAGAATTATGTCTAGGTTGATTGCTTTTACCTGATTTCAAATTGAAAGCTTATCAGTTAAAACACAATTACATTCATTCAATTCTGCTTTGCAATCCAGAGTTAGATTTATTATTAACGTTAACGAAATTTCAAGATGTTCACTAAACAAATGTAGTCATACCAGTAATGCTGCGAAGTAAATGGTTTCTCAAATCTTTATGAGGAATTTTTATATTCTGTAAAATATTTGATTATATTATTTTTATTTAGCTCAACTTATTTATTGAGATAAATATTTTTAGGATTATTATGTATATTATTGATATATAATTCAAAATACAGATACAAGCAAAAATACATTCAAAAATTTTCATATAAAAATTCAGTTCTTTGAGTTTTTAGTTAAAATAAATAAATATGCGTTACAAATTTTTGCAGATAACTTTAACGGTTCCTCACGCTCACTTACCTTTAATCTCTATTTAGTTTACTGCAGTGTTTGATCTGACAGCATCACCTTTTGAACATCTAATGTATGCAAATGAGCATTAATATTTAAATTGAGTTTGTAGTGTCTAGGGAAAAGGAAAAAAGAAATCGAAGATAAGGGATAAAAAAAGAGAAGAGAAAAGGCAGGGAAAAGAAAAAAAGAAAAAAAAAACTAGAAGCTTTTTTTTATGCAGGCGTAACTGAAGTCGGAATAACTCTTTACCAGAACAGGTGTGAGTCTGAATAGGATACTAGTTACTAAAATAATCGGAAGATAAGTACTTATTATAATAATCCTAATTTGTTAGTATCTGGTTAATTTAACCTGATCCATATATTTAAATTAATTTGACATTGATTATTCAAAGATTAAATAGAAATGACGTCTACATACGTCAGTGAGAAGCTGTTTCAAAGGTGGCATGAACGTATATATACGTTTTGTGATTTTAACCTCGTAAAACCGTTTTTGGTCGCCAGTCTCTAAGGTTTTGCAGGGAGGTAGGGTCTCATCTATTGGCAGCAAATAGTACTAATTTTAGTCTTGCACCTTACGTTGAAGCGCCGGTTGTAGCAAATATTTTTGCGAAAGCTAGTGAATTGACGATAATCCAAGATGGCGGTGGGTCAGCGAAAATGAGTTGTTGGATCTGATGAAGTCGAGAAATTTTAACAAATAAGGAATCAGCTGATGAAAAAATTGTTGGCCAGAAACAAGGTCCGGCTCCTGGAGGGTTGCCCTAAAAATATGGAGTACTACATGAAATAAATGAATGTTTTTATGTTTTTCGAGCATTTTCAATTCTTCTGAATTAAAAAAAATTGGAGGGGTGGGGGGGATTGCCAAAAAATTCACTACAGGGGGGGATATTAATCTAGCCCCTCAAAGGGTTAAATATTTAATACAGTATTTATTCAGTCAATATATCTCTTACTTTAAGCTACTGGTAGTCAATCTGATCTCAGCTTTCGTGGAGAACGGTTGAGGTTTTGTCCGATACTGGAACATGTTTTTAAGAAAATTTCATTGATTTTTTAAACACACCAAATGTAGACTTTTTAAAGTATTCATTTAAAAACATTCCCTAGAAATATTTTAAATCATTTTCATTGAGTTTTTATAAAATTCTTTTGTGCACTTATGATTTATGACGAGGCACTCATAAAACAGTAAAATAGTGCAATTCTAACATGTATTTTTGAGGTAGATACGCAATTATGAAACTGCAGCACCACTGTGGAAAAAATAATTGGAAACAGCCTACTATATTGTTCTTTACCCGCCACCTGAACTCGAAAAAGTTCCTTTCTATATCAAAAAGAAGCTACACATTTGATTTAGATTTGAATACAAATCAAAATATGTTGTTTGAAATTATTTTTGTTGCATCTGATTATGTTGGAATTATTTTAATTCCATACTATTATAGTGTGTTTTGATTTGATAATGTATTTATAAACTATAATTCTTTTCACTGTTTATTTTATTTACTGATCGTTTGGTATAATAAGTTTTTATTTCAAAAGTCGGATCCATTTTCTAATGAATGTTGATGTGAAATTTTTTTCACTGGACTGCCAGAATTCAAATTATTATACACTTTTGTGACGCGTAATAGAAAAAGCTGCTGCTGCATTAGATTTTTGATTGCAAAGTTTTTTTTATCAATGTTCTTAAATATGAATACATGTTCGTGTTTGTTGCGTCCTAGTTTTAATTAAAAAATTTATTCTATTTCGAATTAATTATTCGCAACATATTTCGAACATTGAAGCACCTAAGCAAAAACGGTAAATCGGTCGCTCACGAATGATATAAAAGTGGAGCAACGTAGCAGTACTTCGATTAGTAATCAGCGAGCTGAAATTGGATATGGAAAAATGATTTATTTTGAATATATAAAGGATGTTCAAACGAGAGTGTATCGAGGTGCGTATCCATGAGACGCGTAAGGACAGAAATGAGACAGATACAGAGAAAGAAAGAACAATAACTTTTGAGTGAAATGCATACCTGGTTTGTTAAAAGAAATAACTCGTGGCGTTTAGGTAGGCATCCCATTGCTTAGGAAGATTACGAATTCCGCCCACGAAGATCAATGTGGGTTCGTCATGAAACCAGTTCAAAACTGCAGCCTTTACGCATTCGGTCGGAGTGAGATCGTTGACCTATTAGACAGTTAACATCACCTTTCCGACTGACTGCTGAATTTTGAATTTTTAGGGCCTTTGTGAGTCGAAATGTTTCCATTGCATGCTGATGACTGGAACTGGTGACAGCAGGTTTTATCCTCTGCCACAATGTGTTGCACAAAGTCGTCACCGTCATCTCTATAGTGCAACAATTGTTGTAAGCTCTGGTCCATTCCGGCATACACTTTTCCAGTGTTAAAAACTATATTACAGCTTGATGATCCGTTTTGGAAGCAGTTGCATCCATACAGGCCATTTTTAAATGGATGCCTCGTCCTTTAGAATGCATTTATCACAAATCTGTTTGCGTATGCGTGTGCATGGTACATACAATTTCACTATCGCGTTTGTTTCAAGAAAATACATTGAAAATTTTTCGCATGCGAAAAGCTTCGAATTTCTTTCATTTAAACATGCCTAATATTTTGAAATATTTAAAATATATATATATTGAAATTGAATGGAGAGTATGAATATGTATGACTACACGAAATATGTTTGCAAATATTCACGAATTTGATACAATTTGCCAAAAATAACTGTTAGAAATTGAATGCAAAAATAAAATAAATGTAAATCTGATAGTTGTAGGTATGAAAATCTATAAAAAATTTCAAAATGGCTCTCTTATATCCAAATGTATAAACAATGACATTCACAGTTTATTGATACATTTCCCTTCCTAGTATCGTGTGGAATCAGGCTTTGGTTCTTTTAAACTATAAAGATCTTAGTAAGGAAATGCCGGAATATTTCCGAAAGAAGATTCATTCGTATGTTCTTTACAAAAATGGATCCAAACATCTAGAATTTAATTTCACAGTATTAGCCTCAGGGTTCTAATTAATAAATAAATTAATTAAATGTAACTGCATCAGATTTCACGCTACAATGTATGCAAATCGTAAATAAAAAGATAGATTTATTCTCAGAGTAAGTTGTTTTACGAATATTTATTCTTCCATGTTTAGCGAAAGGCCAACATAAAATATTTGGTAAATAATTATTGTCATATGTTTTAACTTGCTATAACTTTGACTTATAAAATTTATAACGTCAAGTTATTTACCTAATTTTAATTCATCATTATAGTGTAACTAGGAAAAGTGGTTAGAAATTTTACTATTAAAAAAAAGATGCAAAAATGGGTAGTAAGGATAAAAATAATAATTTTCCCTGCTTTAAGTGTCATAAATGTTTTACACATAGCAACAAAAAACAAAAGCATCTAATCTATTTGTAGGTTTCAGGTTTTCAAAATTGAACAAAAATATTTGATTATTTCAAGTTCTGAGATTTTTTTTCGTAAAGAAAATGGAAAATTATGTTAAAATAATTAGGTCCTTAAGAGAAATACTCTCAAAATTATTGTATTAAGTGTGTGCGTGTGAGAAAGAGAGAACGATTTTCAAGTATATCTAGTTAATTTTGGATATGAATTTTACGAAATACCTTGACTAATTTAATTTTACTCTACGCCGCTTTTTCTTTATCAAAGATATATTTTAAATACTATCCATTTAAGAAGTACTTTCTCTTTGTGACACGATTAGGAATGTATTTTACTGTAGTGAATTTGTAAGGGATATAAACTCGTTACTTAGAAAAAGAGCAACTAATTTTTCCCTCGATATTAATGTTTGTAAACTGGGACAAAATTATTTGGTACCTCCAAAGAGTGAGATTGTTTCGTAAGGAAACCCAAATATTCTAATTACTTCAAAAGTATGGCCATTAAAAGAAATGGTATATTCTTAATGATTAATCGCAAAAAATGAAAATTTATATCATTATTCATCGTTATAAACTAATTTATGCTATAAATAGATTAATTATTTAAATTTACTACCGCATTTCATTTGCTTCCATAATTCCTCAATACGAAACTCGATTTTTCAAGATTATAGCTACAAAGTGCAATAGATTTCTTGAGAACATAATTTTTTTATAAACAGTTTCGATAATAAGTTTATATACCTTTGCTAAAGTAAAACGAAAAACAGGAAATTGACATCACAATTTTAGTATATAGTCCTACAAAAGTTTCATTAAGTTAATTTTTTTTATTTTTTTGGATAATATAATTTATTAATTTATATATATGTGTGTGTCGATTTTAGTGTGATACATAACATAAGGAGCAAATAGAGATTGTTTTTTATAATGATATATTTGGCTGATTTAATTACTAAAATTCGTCTCTTCCTTACGCTTTTTTTAATCTAATAATTTTAACCCCTTCATTACATGTACCTAATACTTTAAGACTTAATTTTTTTTTCATCCTTGTTAAATTTTTTTATTTAAATTTAAAATAAAATTTAATTTAAATTTTAGTGTGAACTACCGCTTACGTTTGTGTGAGGGTTTATGAAAGAACAAACCCTTTTAATACAAAAAAAACTTTTTATTGTATACTTTCTATTAAATCATACTGAAGCTTATGTGGATGTCAGTCTAATTTAAATACTTATAATAAAAAAATAGCACTTATCAGTCGATCAGTCAGTATGTATTTACTTATATCCATACGAGGCTTCTAATCTTTTTCTCAAGAACGCCGATGATTCAAATATAACCCTTGTTTATTTTAACTACACACAGCTAGGGCATTATTTTGAATGTTTTTCTCTCTCTCTCTCTCTCTCTTTCTAACTCAATTGATTTGATTTTAAATAGTAATACTACTTTACATAAATCATAATTCCGGTGCAAACAAATGTTGTCCAATCAAAAAATATCATTTCACCCAAGAGCAGGGGTAACGAACCTTTTTGCATCAACCTACAATTTTTTTGAGTATTTAATGAGGTATGGACGAGCCGTCAAATATAACTTTGGGAAAATAATAAAACTAAATACTTTCAACACAAAACTCTATTTACTAAGAAAGAAATATATTTTGCACTGTATAGTTATAAACGTTTTAGTTATACGTGCAATTCAAATTAAAGTAACATTCGTGTGACTTCTGTCGTTGCAGATTGGCTGACAACTTAAATTAGGATTGTAAGACGTTACTTTTTTTAGAATACATGCTGAATTTGAGTCATCTGCCAAACGGTTTCTAAGCAATTAGTTATTTTTACTGAGGTTCACTTTTTTTGACAAGAGGGTATGTGATTTGTTTCAAAATACCGTTTTACAGACGATGTTCTGTATACCACTATTCCAGATATAAAACAAACATCGCTCTGTTTTCTTTACTAATAATGCCATGTTTCTCGGTTCATCAAATTTGAAATTCTCTGTTACACTTACTAGCTCGCATTTTTTGCTCTTTTGCTGAACTATCAATGTAAAATAACAGTTAATAATCGTAAATATAACGCAGATAACCTTTAAAGTACACTTGTGTTAGTGAAACTTTACATTATAAGCAATACGATGTAACTAAGGTAACACAATAAAAAAACGAGTGTGCTCCCCACCGCCCCGCTACCGATCATTCGCGTTTGTTTGTAATACTTCATAGTAAATTTTGAAATAAAAGGCAAGCCATTTTTATCCTAGGCGTGCCATTGGTTCACCATCCCTGCCCTAGAGGATTAGTAGAAGACCCAAGTGAGTGAGTGAGGGAATATTAACTTTGCACTGTTCAGCTACACGAGAGCTTTTGGCGAAGTAGAAGACCCGGAAAGAACCCGTTACAAATTAATTAAACTTTAAAAACCTAATGTAAAATTAAAAAATAACATTATTTCAGCATTTTAATTCTTAATATTACAGTACTCTAAGAGCTCTAACTTAATTCTTAATGTAGAGCCCCTTAATAATGAAAATTGCAATTAATGAATTAATACTGATATATAGTTCAAAGAAATGCAATGTTATATTTTTTCTGATTATTTCTAAATGAAGATACATTTCAAATAAGTAAAATTGAAAATTTTGCAGTTAAACTGGATTTGAACGCACAAATTTGAATAAATTACTTTATCTGCTAAAAATATACAATTAATATTTAACTTTTTACTGTAATGTTCGGTTGAATGTGAAATAAGATAATTTTGTATTGAACCCGGTCCGCGATGAAACCACAAATCTTAGAAGTTATTTTTTACATTTTTAAGTTTATACTTTTTCCGCTTTATGAAATTTGGATCATACTCACAGCTTTTCGCAAACTTTGCAATATGCATTTTTTTAAAAAGAAAGACAGTATTTAAAGGAACAAAATATAGAAACAATTTATTGCAGAGAAAAATTATTTTGCTCCAAAACAGGCTAAGAAAAGAAATTGATTTTTGAAGAAATAGGTTAAAGTCATTAAAAAGACCTTAAAATTCCGATAATATTGATCCTATTCTCAGTCATTATTGAAGAATTATTTTCTTCTGTGCCATTCACTTAAAGTAATAACTTCAATATCTAGAAATAAGTGAAACTTAATTTGTCTGAGTTTTAATTAAGTATAATTTTTAATTATAGACCTTTGAACTGTTTGAGAGTTGTATATTAAGATATAAATTCACGTATAGTTAACTTTCTGTGTACATGTGTCGTAGAATAAAAATAGAATTCCAAGACACTCTAAAATTGGTATGCTGAATGGTGATGTGTGCCTCGAAAAAAACTTTAAAAATTACTTTTGAATTTTTAAAACTCAGTTTTAAAGTCGATTTTTTTCTTCTCTGACCATATGGCATAAATGATATTATATCTATTGAGTCAAATTATTCATCGTGTAATTTTTTTAAGAACGCATTGCCTATTTTTTTATTACAATTATTTTTATTTGTTTTTTTAAAATTTTGTTGCATAGTTATAACTTTTTTCAGGTGAATTATTGATTATTGTAAGTAAAAGTATTCCTTCAGCAGTTAAATTTTATTTCTAGCCCCACACAAAGTTTTTGTCTGAAATGTTGCTTTTATACTGTAGAGGAAATTCGATTAAAACTAGTTATATTCTTTAAATTATTTTACTTTAATCTTAAATTAAATTGGTTTGATCCTCTGTTTTGCTTACATATTTAACTAAACCTTAATAGTGTTATTTCATTCTCAGTTGAAGCCTTCATACTTCTATTGATAGTTTAATCAATGCTAATCCAATTTTTTCTATTATATATGTTTCTTGTTTACTTAAATTAAAGTTGGTGTTGCAATTTGCCTTTCAGTTTATTCTTAAAATAGACTGATTTAAATAAAATTTTTAGATAGTGTTTAATTTAAATTATTGCTATTACTGTAATTTATATTTTAGTTTAAGAGTGTTAGCCCTCATCCCCTATCTCCACCAACACACACAAATATTTATAGTAGTGGATGAGGGCTCACAGATAAATTCGTGTCAGAATTATCCTCGGACAATGTAAAATTTTATTACATATTTTATTATTAATCTTGATCAAAATAAAAAAAATATTATATACTTGGAAAGGTTTACGCAGCTAAACTCTAACAAAATATACAGTAAAAATTGTTTAATACGAAATGAGAAATATTTTTTCGTGTTAAAAGAATTTTGTGTTAAAGGATATTGAAAAAAACACATATATTCAACACAATTAAGTTCATTAGAGTACATTCCTTTTTTTAAATAGATTTTACATTTCAATGTATTTAATAAATATTCAATGAAGCAAAAACATTCACAAGGACCTAATGAAATTTAATGAAATATTTTCAAGTTTTTTGAAAGACAAAACATGTGTTGAATTTTTGAACAATAATGTGATATATTTCTTTGCATTGACTTTTTTAGCATTAAATAGTTTACAAATTGTTTGAAGTTATCCATTTTTTTATTCATTTCCCCCATTGAAATGTGCGTCTAAACAACTCCGCTATTCTTTTCATGATGATCCTCATTTCGGAAGACGTGTTAACAGAAGCTCCATTATTCATTTAATTTTTGTCGCCGGAATCTGCATCAATTATGTTTTGGATCTTTGAAAAAACTCCAAAATGTCTTTGTATGCCATTATTGGGGCAGTGCGTAAAGTATCACCATCTACTGCAACGAATTCTTCCGATGATACAGTAGGGCAGTCCAAGAATATAGAAACTTTCTCAAACACTTCCTTAAGTGTATGGTGTTTTTCATTCTAAGAATGGAATTATTTTCGTGTTAAGTGATTTTTGTTGCACATTAAGAGATAAAAATGCATAGTAGCTTTTTAGGTTCGTTGCATTATTTCATGTTAAACGATATTTCATCTTTAGCGTTTTCGCGTTAAGCGTCATTCGTACATTATTGTATTTTCCCTATTTACCCGCTGACGTAATACCAAGAGAGGACTACCTTGTTGACAAAGTAGTTTGAGGATAACGCGCGAACCATGGACCAATAAGACAATAGAGCGAAAAACGAAAGGAAACAAGATGATAGAGTGGAAAACAAGACTAGACGAGAAGAACTACGGGACGAGGCTGACGAGAAAGATGCCTAGTGGAATCCAAAGTGGTATTTTTTGATATTTTCACTACTTTTTATTAACATTTAACCCTCCTTTGTAAATAATTTCCCTTAAAAAATGAACAATTTGACTTAAGCTGGCCGTTGTCACTCTCTGTACTCTATTGTAGTTTATAATAAAATGTTCATAATAGTTCTGATTAACCAGTAAATTCTGTTTATATGATCACAAATGAGCGTATAGTACAACTTTAAAAAATGCCAACAGGAAATATTTTATTTAAAATGCTGCACAAATATTCATCTAAGAGCGAAACTTGATTGCATTTCACTGAACTCAGCAAACATTTTGGTTCTTACAAAAAGGTACGAACTGTGATTAATCCCTACCAACATTCAATTAAATTAACAAGAATTATCTTAAAGATTTCATGGCCCATGCATAAAACATGCCTCCACTTACCTCTGTCAGTCAACCAAAACTAAAAATGATGTATGCATAAGTTACAAACTGTAAAAACTTTTTTAAATGATCCTTCGTCACCTTTTAAAAACATTTTGTTCAGCTACCTGGAAAATACATACTTGATCTCTCCTTTCCTAGTATGCTTTTGAAAATACGCAGAACTATTGACAGTTAAATGATTGAATATTTTAAGTGGTATTAATGTGAGCATTTTTCCCATCAATCTACATCAAAAAGATTTTACATTTCAGCAAGTGATATCCACTTTTGTAGAAAACCCCATTTGAATATGCGTTTAAATAATGGATATCTTTCTTCATTTATCTTCTGGTAAAAAAAACCGTTGTCTAAAGGAAAGTGTTTGATAGAATAAAAGAACGTGTAAAATGTTAAATTTATCTCTTTTCTAAAGGACACAATCTATCTCTTTCAAGTGTAATTTAAATTTTCGTATACAAATTGTTTCATTAAAAGAATGAATAAGAAACTGGGGTACAAAAATGCTAAAGCAAAAGGTTTTAATCTTTCTTTCTCAATCTTTAAAAATATATTATGTGCATACTTTACTTTGTTATAAAGAATGATAAAAAAAGAGTGTTCTTTTTTTTCCTTATAAAATTCTAACGTGAAGTTTAGAGGTCAACTTTTTATCTACTTTCTTCGGTTTTTTTCCCCCTTCAAGCAAAGTTTTTTTTTTTTGCAAACATTCCAAGAATGTTCTAAATTCTTTAAATATTTCATTTCGACAGTTCGATATTAATGATGCATTTAATACAATTGTAACCTGGGAATTTTTTTCAAAATTAGAATCATTGAAAAAATATGATCCGAAAAATTTGTATTTACACGTATTATCTCTGAAAAAAAAAATAAGTAAATGGAGGTATTTACTCCTAAAATGATTAAATTCGGTTTCTTTTGAAAGTAATTACAAAATATGAAAGGTAATATTTCCTTCTATTTTAAAATAAACAACTTTTTTTTAAATTATTTTTTTAATCAAAAGAAAAGTTTTAGATGAATTAAACAACACGAAAACAAATGATGCTAAAATAAGACACATTGAAGAAACACTAAACAAATATTTCTGAAATGTTTAAGTAGTGACGCTTTAATAGTTGAAGAAAATTTGATTAAAATGAAAAGTAATAAACTATATTAAGAGAAAGTTGAGTCACAAAGTAATAACGCCTACCGCCATATAACGCGTACACTTTCAAGTTGTATTTTTTTTTTTAATTTAAGGTACATTTTCTCACACGCGCGCTGCTTATAACGCACACCCCCTTTTTTTATAAAACTTGAAATATGCGTATGCAATGCTCTTATGTTTTGAAGTAATTTATATTTGAGGTATTATTTTAAACTTTAGAAAAAAAATAGCATACATCTAGAATTACAACTCTTTAAGTTCATGAGGAGTTTCTCATTTCTTTTAAATAAGCAATATTTCGATATATGTAGAAGTCTAACTTTTTTAAAGCATGTTCTTTTTGTGTTTATAACTCTCATTTTCATACCCCGCATGTAATACGTATCCTTAAATTTCGATCTTATTTTTTGTGTTAAAAGTGCGCCTAATACACCGAATTTTACGGTAACTTTTAATATCTATAGTGTATTTCATAAAGTGTTAGCACTTATTTAAATTATTTAGCTTTACTTAGAAAATTAGTTTATAATTCAGTTTTGTGGTATTACAATGCATATTGAAAAAGTTATTTTCTGAGAAAAAAAAGAAAGGGAAAAAAAGGAGAAACTCTCTCTCTCTCTCTTTAGGCAGCTAATTTTTCAGAACACTAGCAATTTATCTTTATTTACAAGTATTTTGAAATAACATCTCAATAGAATACGAACCAAAAATACTTGATTGATTTGAGTAACCTTGTCAATTATAAACTAATTGAACTGATAATTCTTGAATAGAATTGTTGAATATCCTAATATTTATTCAATGGTACATAAAGATTTCTAATCTCCGTTATTTTTAACCTTCAGAATCTTAGACAAGACAATCTCTTCTCAGCTTCCCATCTAGTATATTGGTTAGGGTCGCTGATTGCTGTACCGTACCACCTGGGAAAACATGGATGCTTGTAAATGTATAGTGCCTTTGCGGCATGTGTGTAATCAAAATAGCCGTCGAATCACAATTGATCTCGTGAGGTTGATGAAAGGAGAAGAGAGGTGGTAGACCCTTTGACCCCCAGGGTGCTCTCCCTCAAAATTGGGGTGAAACTAAGCCAAATCATGCTGCCCAAAGCTATGGCAAACGACAAGCTTAAAAATTAGCCCCTTGCTACAACGAACTTCATAAGCCTCGATCTGACACCGTCTGTCAGGTGTCATCAGCAACAATAACACAATCTCTAAAAATTACGCTTCATTCTTTTAATCTAAGGAATCAAAGATTTGGGCTCTACGGTGGGCCGGACAAAAAAAAAAGGAATTATCTAGTATATACGAGGGCATTTCGAAAAGTAAAGATACAACGTACGCCAGAGGAAAAGAAAAGTTTTGGAGAGTAAGTTGGCAACACGGGTGTTAACTGTGATCCGTTCGCTTTCTCCTCGTGGCCATTTGGCATTTGAACGTTGATTCTGGTTGGAGTAGGTCGTGTTTAAAATGGCTGCGCCGATTCAGAATCCCGCCAAATGCAAAGTGCGCTCCATCATACGTTTTCTTCATGCAAAAGGTTAGCGAACAGCAGATATTCACAAAGAAATTGTTTCTATGAATCATTATGAATCGACAAATTGTAACGAAATGGTGTCGTCATTTCTGTGAAGGTAGGACCGATGTTCATGACGAACAAAGAACAGGTCGGCCATCTGTGATCTCTGATGCCCTTTTTCAGAGAACGTAGGAAGCAATTCGAACGAATAGACGTCTCAAATTGAAAGAATCGCATCAGATCATACCGGAAATTTCAGTGACAACTCTTTATGAAATTGTAACTGTCAGGTTAGGGTACAGTAAATTGTGTGAGTGCTGGGTTCCAGGCGGCAACCTTCTATGACTGCGGGATACAAAAGCTTGTGCACCGACTTAACAAATGTTTGGATAATGGGGGTGATGATGTCGAAAAATAATAAATAATCCAGTTATTAAGATGTAACTGACGTTTTCTAAATAAATGTTTTTTTAAGGAATGCGAGCCATTGTATCTTTACTTTTCGAAATGCCCTAGTATACTTGAGAATGCTCAGATATACCTTTAGTTGGATACTTATGTATTACACCGTCAACCAATTTTGTCAAAAGAGAAGATATCGCCAATTCGAAAAATTTCACCTTTAATATTACAAAGTTTAAACGTGGCGAAGAACGTTTTTTACTATGAGCTGTATATCATGGAAATTAGCAACGTCTTTTCATTTGACGATATTTATCGAAGGAAAAAACGTGAGTACATTTTTTTTTTGCTACTCACAGGTATAATAAACAAATTTTTAACATAAAATTTTCTATGCAAGTATATATTTGTGCTTTGGAGGGCAGTTGCCTTTTGTCAAATGATTAACACAGTACAGTTATATTTAAATCAACATTTATGTTGTTAGTTCTGTTTCAAAAGGCTGGCTTTGAAGGCAAGGAATACATTGTTGTGTATTTCGGGGTTCTTGGACTTTACTTACAATAGTGATGTAATTTATTGTCAAAAAAGAAATCATTAAAGTACAGGATACAGCAGTAAAGTTCAAACAATAAGTTCCCTAAGATGTTTCACACATTCTACAGCTTTCAGATACTACTGCCAGTGTATCTGATATGATAGCTAATTATGATAACTTTTACGTTCGTTTTTATTCACATCCCTATGGCAAATCAAAACTTTAAACTTGCTTCTCTCAGAAAGATAAAATAACTAGTTTGTATTCATTTAAAAGGCTAAGGCTTTTTTCCAATTGTGTCTAATGCTTTGATTTTGTTTTACTTTTTGCTAATAGTGCATGTAACAAAAAGTGGTTTGCATTTTTGAATCAAAGCAATACTTATTTTTTGAAAAATAACTGAAATCAGAATTTTGTACATTTTTAATGAATTTTTAATAAGCATTCATAAAAAGAAGTATTATACAAATACCAATCATGTTATCGCAAAACACATACCAACTTTTGTTACACATAGTTTGACGTACTTGTAAATAAAATTTCATGCGCGTACGTAAATTTTTGTAGGAGGAGTAGCATTTTGAAATCTCTTTACAAATTTTTCCTTAAGAAATTAAATGGCTAGCTTCTTATGAAATTTTGAGCACAAAATCTGTTTTACATAGTAAACACACATAGAAGGCAACCAAAAAAATTTGAAAATCCTTAAATTAATAATGTTTACATCGTACCATATCGCCTTAACTTTAAAGTAACGTATCGTTAAATGTAATCCGCAAGCAACCCCTCTGCCCTAGGCAAAAAACCCCCATTTCAACAGATGTAGTAGTACTGATTCTGCTTCAGCAAGCGAACGCCTTTTATATTCTGCGCGGCTAACTTCAACCACTTTAATGAAAAATCCCTTTACGTCATATGCCATGACATTACAGATCTAGTACTTTTCAGAAGCTTCCAAATGCTCCCCAAATTCCTAAAAATTACGAAAACAGGATCGTCAAACTTGATTTCTGAAACGGGTTACCAACTAGCTGCATGTCCAACATTTCACCAAATTCCATTGAAAGACCATTGTAATGTAGAGGACGATCTTGCTTGCGAATATTACAGTTTTTAATTAAAAAAAACTGTGAGCAACAGAAAATTATAATAATTTGTTAAACACACAGATTCAAATTATTTGAACAATATTCGTAACAAAAATGTTAATAAGCTACTTCTCCGATCACTTCACTAAGATAAAGCTGATAAGAATTAAATAGAGAATTTAAATTCCAAACTCTTATAAAGTATTTATAAATCATTCATTAAATACTTTCTTTATAGAAATATATTTCCAAAATGAAACTCTATTTTGTGACCTTTCTAACTAGGGGATAATGATTCAATTATTCAAAATATTTAAATTATTTTTGATATAAAAAATTATAATATCAAAAGATATATTTTTAAGGAAAGATTATATTAAAATAAATGCAATTAATAATTTAAGAAGAGGTTTCAGAAATCTGGAAGCATTTACTTAAATTTCTGTTTATAGTCAAAGAGCACGTAATATTCGGTGGAAGAGATCCCTGAATCGTGTATAAACAACTACTCAAGCTTCTAGGAAAGTGTTTGCTTTGATTCGCTTTTGTAATAGTTTCGATTTCAATTAAATCTCTGTTATAGTTTGAAACATTGTATTGAGTCAAATGCTTCGAATTTGAAGTGCATGTTAAAACTCATTTGAACTAATGCTCTAGCCAGAAAAAAATATTGTATCCGTAAAATAAAAAATAAAAAAAGATTCTGGTTCAGTTTTATTATTTGTGTAATGACTTAATTTTTCATTTTGTAAACTATTAAGCATTCAAAACATTTTATACATATTTACCTACATTAATTCCATAAATAAATCTTTCTGTAGTCAACATTTGCAAATTCGTAGAATTCCTGGAATTGAAAGTGATGTAGTCCCTTAGGAGCGTCTGAAATACAAGGCAACGTTGATCATGTTAGAAAACTATATATCTTTAAAGTTTCTAAGCTAGTATTGTTGTAAACTATGCTGTGTTATTTACTTATACATAAATTTAATAAAACAATTATCTTGTTTTCTGTTGATATTAAAGTAAGTGTTTATTAACTTCGCACTATAAAAACAAAACGAAAGCTATTGGTAACGAACCTTGCAATATTGAACATCTTTCAAGTGATGAGAGTATCTGAGCAGGTATCCCTCTCTCCAAGCTACTACACTACGCCAATGGGAGGACATTGAGCTACGAAATATTGTAAGTGTTTAAGACCCTTTATATGGCAGATTTTCAGTAATCAAGAGGTTGTGACCACTACTAGTATCGCTGTTAATTTTAGGAGTCCTGTCTTTTCAATTTTATCCTTGCACGCAAAGAAAGATGCATTTTGTGTGGCAAAAATAGAAAGAGCGAGTATTGAAATATCGTTTACTACAGTAAAACGTCGTTTATCCGAACGTTTATTATCCGGCGCGTCAATTATTCGAACCAAAGCCCGGATACGTTTTCGAACTGTGTAATGTGCTCAGCAGTTGTTTCGCGTGAGGGGAAGCAACAACAACGAAAGTAGCAAGAGTCCATCAAATGCTGACGCATTTCTACGTTAGAGTCAGCTATGGAGTGGTACGAATAACAATCAGAGTGCTGCTCTACTCAACTACTGCTCAAGAGAATCAGAGACCTTGCAGCAAAAAAAAACGAAAGTGTACAACGAAAAATAAGTAATTATTTTCCACAATCAAGGTAAAACTTCGACATTTTGCACCTATTTTGCTTTTTCTTCAAGCACGTTTCCCGCATAGGATGATTTTCAATATTCGTATAGTGTCCGGTTTCATATATTGCAGGGATTGCATTCGGTTTTCGGTTATCCGAACGGTGTGCGGTCCCAATTGATTCGGATAAACGACGTTCTACTGTACGTCAAGAAATAAATATTCGAATGGGTTGATCCAGTTTACATCATGCATAGCAGTTTTTAAAATGCCGGCTTATAGGGAAAAAATATAATTACTTGAGAACAATTTAATAATACTTGATTTGGGAAAAAGACATTTTAAAATTTAAAAAATTATAAATTACTTAAAATTTTACAAATATTTGTGTATTGCATTATTAAAAAATACCCTTACAATATTATTAATTATATTTTTAGTCACAATGCTTAAGAGGTTATAAATAAGTCGCAACCTGGAGGTTGCAGGTGTAAAAATGTAGGGGTGAGAGCAGACATTGTTTTAAAAATAATTACTTTTATTTAGGATTTATCACTTTATGATCAGTTTACAGCTAACTCAATAACATTGGTAGCAATCCTAATATTTTAATTTAACTAATAAGATAATCCAGAGTAATTTATCTCTTAATTCGCTTGTAGATCACTTGTCAAATCTTTCTTAAACGGCTACCTTCTTCTTCAAACTAATTTCTCTAGTATTTCCACTGCTCTGAAGAAAGTTATAGCTCGAATACTAATTTCTAGACGAACCAATCACGATCCACAATTAACCTTCCACGATTAACCTAACACACCCGTTGCCAGGGTTGAATTAAGAGTTACATTAGCATAAAATCAAGTTCTCTCTACGTAAAGCGGTTTTTAATCTCAAATCACAGGGGGGGGGATTTCTCCAAGAGGATTAGTTGAAAACCCAAGGATAGAACCTGTCACAAATTTACAAACTTTTCAAGTAAAACTTCTTTACACACGCTTGACTTGAAGAGTAAGCTGGTGAATGCGTGACGAGAGCGTTACGAAAAGTGTGATCAGGCGAAGCGAATGGAAGTTCAGAGGGAGATATTAAGTTCAGGTAGCAGCTAAAATGACAGGATGCAGCGCCAACTATCGGTTTGTGACGGATCTATACTCGTTTCTACTAATTTCTTCTTTTTTTTCTTTAAAACAAAATAAATATTTCAACCAACCTTCATCGAGAAAATAAACGTGATTTATGTAAATGAGGAATATTATATAATTTCGGTTTTCGCGAGTTGAAGGAGAGTGAAGTAAGAGGTCAAGTTAAGTTAAGTGAAGTAAAGTGAAGCAAGTGATCTGTTGACTCGTAGTTGTTGACAAGCTGAAGTTGATACGTTTGATGTGCACAGGTAGAAGTGGTTAGTGAAGATTGAAAAGTAGAGGAATTAAATATTACAGCTAAAGAAGTTTTGCTTCAGTCATGTGGTCTAAAGCACACTCGTTATTTCTGGGGAAAGGCTTTAAAACTGTTCTAGGAGGAATACGTGAGTTACACAACTCATCCTTTTAAATCCTGATAAGTAATAAAAAATTGTATATCAGCTGATAACTTATTATTTTATCGTCCACATCGTGTTACGTTACACTTCAGGACCCATATTCTTAAGCACGTGAAATCAATTAACAATTTTCTTCCGTAGATTAACCAAGTTAGATATCTGAAAGATATCTCCAAAAATAAATTTACAGTTATATTGTAAATTACTGAATGACATTGCAGGAGAGATTTAATTGATTGAAGAGATAAAATTGCACGTACTCTCTGCTTTCCACTTTTGGTTCTACTTATCTAAATAAAAAAATCTGTTCTCATATGAAAAATATTTGGAGTCAACAAAGAAACTATTTAATAACTGAATGCTCAAAATCATGTCAGATTGAAAGTCACATAACCCTGACTTTGAGATATGAAAATATAACGGTACAAGCATTATATTCCCACTAAATTTTTTTTTAACTATAATGAAGGTAGATACTTATTATTTTTGTTGTTTATTTCTTATTTTAATAAATATGTTCAGAAATACTTAATATATGCACAATTTAATTTTTTTTGAAATTTGTGTTGAAGAAAAAGCTATATTTTATGCTGTATACTTTTATGTTCAGAAATATTTTTAAATGATGCAAAACTAATGAATAATACAAGTGTAAATGTTTATTATTGAGCTTTAATCTCTAACTTTGCCTGCATTATCACGGGAATCGAATTGTTTCAAAAATATCCTACTGTGTGGCACGCTGAATCCTACTGGTAGATTGGTTTGGCATGCCAGAACTAAAAGGTTGCCGACCCCTGTTATACAGTATAATAAAACAGTATTCAGTTATATCTATATTTCTTATTTTTTAGACTTTACTTTCCTTTGAAAAATGTGTGGATTATACTCTGACAAAATTATCTTCAATGCAATCTTCGATGAAAATACTTTTTTCATAAAAACTAATATAAAAATACTGGCTAAAAATAGCTATATTCGTTGCTTTCAAGTGATACAAAATTACACGTCAGTTTTGACGTAAGCTAAAATGCTTTGCAGCTCGACATACTGTAGATATTAAAGTTACGACATATACAGCAAAAAATAGAAAAATAGGAACATTTCGATCTCGAAAAAGGAAAACTTATGGAAGAAAAGTTCAAAATTAGTCTTGAAAAAGAAGGAAAACGTTAAAACTCGTATAATCTTTTTTTTCTGATGGAATATTTATTGTTCGGTTTCATACAATCTGCGCATTAAGAAAGAGAGAACTCAAAAATTGAAAAATGCTTAAAAATGCACATATTCTCCTAACAAGAATATTTCACACAGTCGATCAAGCTTGAAAAATATCCAGTATTTCCCCGGGATATTTTGAATCGAAAGTATGGTAAAAAGAATGTTATTTTGTAAATAGTCTAGTTTCTGGCCAAGTATAGATTTCAAAGGAATAAATCTCATTACTCTTCAGAATTCTGAATTGAAACACATTTTAAGTGCTGCTTAAATGGGCCTGAGGTATTATATAATTGCGTTACATTCCATTTTAGGACTCATTTTTTTTATATATATAGTGGTTCCCATCGAAAGAAAGTGGAAAAATTTCGTTCAATTCGACAACATGTAAATTGAGTTGTCAGTATACTCAATATTTTAGCATTAGTTTTTAACCTTTTATCATTTTATGATAAAAATGCTAATTTTTTTCGAAGAAAATACATGAAATTGGAAGATAAGGTATGAACTCACTAAATCAACAAAAAAGGTATATGCAAAGTTTTCTTTGATTGCAACCAGAAACACCGAAACTATACCATTTATCAAATTCAATTGCTTAAATCTTGTTTGTTTAATGACAAAAAGACTAGCTTTACTGTCAAAAGTTACTATTCTCACCCATTTGTATTTGATTCATCTTGATAAGAAAATTTGCTTTATAAAATAAAATTATCAGTTGTGAGGAAAACTATATTTTAGTACTTTATCCTGCATTATAAAAGGGCTGACAAATTCATCTACAGTATAATATCTATTGTGCAGTAATATTAATGGTTGCTTATAGATTTTTATTACAAAGATGAAAAATTATACAGAAATCTATGTGTTTTTTTATTAAATAACTTCCATTTATTTGCGTAATTTGCAGTATATTTTGATCAACTTATTTAAGGTATCCGGCAACTTGCGACAAATTTTGAAAAAAAAGTGGAGATATGGGATTTGTGAGTTGTTTTTAGATTTGTTTATTATAATTTAAGAAAAATAGTTTAAAATTAAGAAGAGAAAAATGAATTATATTAAGTTAAATGTGAAAAATTCACAATATTTACATAAACGGAGCCTATTCTCCAAAAAAAAAAGTTTTTTGAACAAATTTTCAATTTATAAATTCTGATGTGTTGCTAGGTTATTCATTTTTAAAATGATCTTCAGGATAAGAGATATTTTAATTTTTATACAAAATAGAGCATTTTATCTTAGTTATTATATGAAATTGCTTAAAAAAAACAGTGATTATATTCACATAAGGGAGTGTAAATGTTGTGATAAAACAGTGATTGATAAACCTGAAAGTTAAAACACTTCTACTATTTAACAGAAAATATTAAAAAAATTTTACTTAATTACTTTAAAAATTTTTTTAGCAATCGCTGTCCCCGTTTCAGCATTTTCCAAAAACACATTTCGAGTAAAACGCGTTTAAAAGTATGACATTTTGCTTAAAGTAATGGCATCTGCTTTTACAAAGACACTAGTTGTTCTTGTTCTGGTGAATGGAAAATAATGAACTTGGTATTTTTATATAAACAAAAGCTAATAAAATGGTCTATAAAGCAAAATCATAAAAAAATTGTTAATTTTCGGCAAAATTTACAATTTTAGGGTAGTCGGATACCTTAATAGGAAAACAATACTTAGAATCTGAACTTCAGTTCAGTTCCCAAAATTGAAAAATATTTAAATAGTTCGTAAAATTTCCGGGTAATTAAACTAAAAGGTCTCAAAATGTGACCCAAATAAGTAGACCATGGTTCTTAATTCTAGAAACAACTATATAAAATATTTCAATGCATCATGATAAATAGTCTATTGAATTATCAACAATATACTTAATTTATTCATAAAAGAATAAGAATACATTTTCAATGCTTCCAGAATGAGACTTGGCACTATAGATACAAAAAAAAAAATGGTTCTCTCAAGCAAAAGCTTAAAGTAATTATAATCTGCTAATATGCATATTATTGTGTCTTTCTTGGATTAATGTACTAATTTCGTAATAATTAACAATATGCTACATGCAAGATTTATTCAGAAAAAGTTATTGAGACACACACACACAAGTCCGTGAATGTTAAAAATATTCAAGTAACTTAGGAATTATTATAATATTTATTACAATAGTGAATTAATGATAGATATATACTATAGCTAAACCTTATTTATTACTCCATTGTCTCTTCATCATGATTTATTCATCACATAACTTTATAAAAGTGTACTTCATTAGTAATTCTATCTTCCTAATATAGCCTTCGTATTCCGGCCTGTATCGAACTTATGTTGTAATATCAGAAAACGTACCAATTTATGTATTTAATTCATTATGAAATTATGTGACTGTGCCAGTTCAGTTATAATATAGCACTTCAATTTAAATGAAATAACATTTGACAGAAGTTAACTTTTAAACATAGGCCTTTTTTGAAAGTAACCTTCCGAAATAACTTTTGCTTACGTTTGGAATGTTTTAAAATCCTATTACTAAATGCCATGAAAAATCCCCTGAGGGCAATTATCTTCAACTCGAATTTATTGCTCCTCACGATCTCCTCTCCCTAGCTACTTCTGGAAACGAGATTTTACTTTCTTCACAGCGCACGCAGTCCCTTATATTTCTCAGCTTTTCCTTAATACAAGTAAAAAAAATAAAGTGTAGGTTTATTTGGTAATTTTGAATACCACTGAAGTTGAGACAGTCACAAATCATTTTATATTTAGAACTCGCTTAAAAAAATTAAGCTTTTTTTTTAACCTTCATAAAACGATGCATTTTATGTATTTTAGGTATCCGACTACCCTAAAATAGGGAATTTTGCCAAAAATTGAGAAATTTTTTTCATGATTTTATTTTATAGCCCGTCTTATTAGATTTACAAAAATACCAAGTTTATTATTTTTTGTTCACTAAAACAAAAACTACAAATGTTTTAGTAAAAGCAGATGCCCTTAGTTTAAGCAAGATGTCATACATTAAAACGCGTTATAATCCAAATGTGTTTTTTTGAAAATGCTCAAACGGGAACAGCGATTACTCAAAAAGTATTAAAAATAACTAACTGAAATTCTTTGTGTATGTTTTACATAATAGTAGAAGCGTTTTAACCTTCAGATTTATCATCACTGTTTTATTACAAAATTTACAGCCCCTTATGTGAATATAAAATCACTGTATTTTTAATCACTTTGTATAATAATTAAGAAAAAGTGCTCTAGTTTTTGAAAAAAGTAAAATGTGCCTCTTATATATGTATGCTGAAAATCATTTCAAAAATGAATAACATAGCAATACATCAGAATTGAAATTTTGTTCGTAAACTTTTGGTAGAGAATGGGGCTACATTTATGTTATTTTTTTGTAAATTTGTACCAATTTTTTCCCATTTTAGTAATAAGAATTTGTCTTTCTCTTCTTAATTTTAGCATATTTTTAAACTGTACTAAACAAATTCCTAAACAAAAAAAAATATCCCCATATCTCCATTTAAAAAAAAAGATGTCACAAGTAGTCGTATACCTTAAACACTATAGCCACTATTTCTGATTTTTGCATAGATGTCAATGAATTATTTACTTGTTACTAACTGCAAGAAAATATATTTATTTTTTATTAAATAAATTATTTCATTGTAGCAAAATTCTTTTATCAATTCCGAGTGGATATTTATGTGTGTCTAATAATTTTTACATAATAATAGTTTTCTATAGGATTCTTATAATAAAATAACTTTAGAACATCTTTAGAACTTTAGATTTTTATTATCTGAAGTTAAAACAGAAAACGGGCTCATGATTATCAATAATATGCTACAAATCATGCTATGCATAGCAGAGTTAATTTTTTTCTTTAATAAAGTTTGCCACATTATCGTCTCAATACAGTGAATTCTGAATAGCAATTTTTATTTTAAGAGTAATTATGACAATATTATATGCAAATTCATTGCTTCTTTCAGATATAATTGAGACTTACATTCTTTAAAACCTAACCATGTGTCATATAAGTTATAATTGAAAATTAAGAGTTTACTTTTATGAAAATATCAAGAAATAAACTGAGAATCAGATAGGGTGATATCACTATCAGAATATTAGATTTACATTTGCATAAAAAAATTGATATCTGGAATTCATATTAAATCTAGAATGTAGTTTTTTCTCTCTATAACGTGCAAGAATGAATAAAAAAAATATTTTAATCCAAGAAATATTGTTAAAAGGCAATTGAATTCTTTTAAAAATATGAAGTTTTATTTCAAGTAGAAATACCAATATTTACTAAAGTAATAACACCGGTAAAAACTGAGGTTTTTTAAAACAAAGTTGTTTTTTTAAACTTGACACTTTAAGTAACATATTTTTTATACCTGTAATTTTAAGAACGAAAGGGAACGTTAAGTCAAATTGAACTTATTCAGTAATTAGTTATAATAGTTTAATTTTACGATGGGATAGTTTAATTATCTGGTTTTTATGTTGAACTGTTTCGGATTGTAAACAATTGGAATTATGAATAAAATTTAATTTTTTAAAGAATTAATTTTAAACAGATAATTTAGTACTTCTCAAACTATGGGGCGCACCCCTTTAGTGGGACGTGATAATTCTGCTTGAGGAGGGGGAGAGAAGCATGTCGAAAATAAATTATTAGTTAAAAAAACTATTAATTAACTGAAATGAAGCAAAACAAAATACATTCTGAACTATGAAAAATTAAACTTAATGCTCTTATCCAATAAATTAAAAGTAAGTTAAAATATTTATTACTAAAAAATAACAGTACAAAATTGAGTATTTATACCTATGATTTGTACAGTTTATAATTAAGTTTTTATTTTGTAGCTTTAGTGCGTCAAAGTACATTATTATAGCATTCAATACAATTTCATGGTATGGGGGACGAAGAAAATTCTGATTGAAAATTGGATCACCAATATTGAAAGTTTTAGAAGCTCTGAATTAATTTTTATTAATTATTATTAAATTATCGCATTGTCTTTCAAAACGATTCTTTATTTTAAAAAATGGAGCTCAATTGATAACACTAAAGTGTAATAAAAATAGCTTTTAAAATTTAACCCAGAAAACCTAAAAACAATGTGAGTAGAAGAAAAAAAATTGATTGAAAAAGATCAGTACTATGTAATTAGATCTCAGAATTTACTGATGTCATTAATTATGGGAAAGCTTCTTGTGATGCGTTTATATTCTCCAGTGAAATCGATGAAATTCTACTAAAAGGCTTTTAAGTATTTCTTTTTAAAAAGCTTGATTCTCAGCATTGAAAAAAAATCTCTATTTACTAAGAAACATAATAACTTTGCACTTATATAGCAAATATATCTCTCATTTTATGACAATGTCTGTATACTTGAAGTCGGCATTAAGTGGGCGAAATATAAGTGCAGTGAATTGTAAATACCAAAGTTTGATTCAAGACAATAAAACTTAACAGATTTATGTATGATACTAAATACTTTCTTTTACGCTAAGCAATTGTTTCAGTATCATTTCAATTGCTGCCAATGACGTACAGCCAACTTATTGTGATCTCCGCAGACATTGATGGGGCCCCATTATCGTTAGTGAATTTTCGATTGCTTCGGCAGTAATTCATCCATCATTGTGTCCGGTTAAGGAACATGGGAATGGATCCCGCTGAAAATCTCGGGTAATTCCAATCTTCCTGGTTCATTCACATTGTCGTAAGTACCGGTCATCTTTACACTTACAATAATCTTTCCTTTATGTAATGTAAAGTATTGCTGAGTTGAGTAATTGGATACAATGCTTTGATGATTCAACTTGTTTACATGGCAAATATACATTAAATCATCTCGTTGTATGTGTGCATCATTTAAAGGAATAAACCACTTTATTAGTCGTATCAGAATTTACGTATTTAAAGTGTAGTAAAGTAGTGAAATGTGCGCGTCTTGAATCGCACCATGATATTATAAACACAAAAGAGTACTAAATAAATTAAAAGTAAAAAAAAACTTTTTTATAAACAAGCTTTCATTTAACCGCGCTAAAAAGAATAAAATAAACTTTTCCTTTAAAACTTTCTTTACTATCAACTTATAACGTCATTACACAATTTATATGATATAAAAGCTTGTCGCAAGATTTAAGTACTCGTATTTACTTAGTTAAGAATTTTTAAAAATTAAAATCAATCAGGTCAAGTTATTTATTTTACTTGTTTATCTCCTCAGGTAAATCTCGCGACAAGCTTTTATATCATATAAATTGTGTAATGACGTTATAAGTTGATAGTAAAGAAAGTTTTAAAGGAAAAGTTTATTTTATTCTTTTTAGCGCGGTTAAATAAAAGCTTGTTTTTAAAAAAGTTTTTTTTACTTTTAATTTATTTTTTACTTTTTAGTTTTAGCTGGACAGGTTTCTCAGCATGTTCATCTCATTCAACGCTGGTTCGCAATCCCTGGTTTAGCTAAATCAATTCTCGCAAAAAGGGTATTGGACGAAAAACACAATTTTTTTTTAAAACCGTAATTTTTAGGCATTTTTTTCAATCTTCCTGAAGGTCTTGGGAGATATTGTTCTACACACGAAAAAAAAATTTTGTGAGGTTATCTTCATAAATGACGAAGTTACTAAATGCTTAATTAAAATTTTGACTATTTTTTTGAAAAATCTTTAAGAAAAAAAGTTTTTGACATTTTATTTTTTAAATGACTGTTTCTAAAATAGCAAAGCATGAACTGTTTTGGTACGGAATGTTGATTCATTTAAACAAAAAAAATTCATGCGCAGCAATTTAAACATCATTTTCATAAAAACGTATCAATTTTGACTCATTAAAAAACAAAAAAACTTAAAAAACACAAATATTATTTTGTAAAAAAAACTATACCGTATCGTGGAGAAACAAATGATCTTTCTGATTCTGCAGTTGTTTTTTTGTCTGAGTTTTTTTAAAAAAAGATTTGCTGTTTTAAAAACGTCAAAATTCCAAAATAAAAAAAAAATCCCCTATTGGTTTTTCATTTTGCGTCGCCAAGCATAGCAGAATAAGCAGCGCACAGGGATAAGACAATTATGCGTTTTAAGGTTTTTAGTTAATATCTTTCCAACTAATTGCAATATCGGAATATAAATGGTCAAAACATGCATTGTCATCCAAACTAAACATGTATACAAAACTTCAGCTCAATGGGTTGAAGATATCAACTTCAAAATTGAATTGCAAGATTCCACCCGATCAAATTACATTGATACATTGTAGGTTAAATAAAATTAACAGATTCTATCTGTAATTAAATTTTTTAAGGACACATGTCGTAGAGTGTGTTTAGATTACTGGTGATAAAATGAGGTATATTTAAATTACTTGCCGGCTTAAAATTAGAAAAAATTCATTCATTTTAATATAAAATTATTTTTAATTTAAAATACATTGCATTTCTGGATAATATTTTTCTCTTATTGTTTTCTTAGTGGATTCCTTTTTGATGGGTAAGATATATAAAAAATGATATTTCCGATTCTGAAATTATTTTTTGTCTGAGTTTCATAGATTAAAGTTAGATAAATTTTTTAAAGAATTTCCACAATACTCCACATCAGTTTAACTTGGCAGCGTTGAGAAAGGTATTTAATGTACCAATCTACTTGAAAAACAGCTTTACTTTTTTTTGTTTTGAATTTAAATCCAAGAAAATAGATAGAAATTTGTACAAAAATTGCATACGTTGTAGAAATTAGATTATTTTTTCGTTTTAGAAATGTAATTATTTTTTAGACAAAGTTAATTAAAACAGTCAATAGCGCAACGTTATGAAATTCCAGTTTGGCTGAAAACCGATTTTCGACGCCAACTTTTGCCATTGTTGTAACAATAACTATATTACAACAATGCAGACATATCGAAGTTGGCGCCCAAAACTAGTTTAACGTTTTTAATTAATATATTTTTAATTAATTGCAATATCGGAATACAAATGGTCAAAACATGTATTGTCATCCAAACTAAACGTGTATACAAAATTTCAGCTCAATGAGATGAAGATATCAGCTTCAAAATTGAGTTGCAAGATTCCACCCGAACAAATTACATACATACATACATACATACATTGTAAGTTAAATAAAAGCTTTTAATATAATAGATTGTTACGTATTTTACTCGAGAAAAAGATCAGATTTTGGTGAAAAATGATGCAATTTGCGTGACGCAAATTTGGCTGTGGTGACGTTAATATGTAAGTACCTTTACATACGTTAACATTGATTTTTTCTATAAAGCAGTATTTATTCGAATCTAAGCCGCTTTATTTTCCCAGTGTTAATACTACTGAAAATCGGGTGCTGTTTAGAATCGAAGGCAAAACATTTTCTAAATGGAAGGAATTGATTTTCTACCCCTTTCAAAGGGAAAAATGTAATTGTCCATTGTGACCACTTGAATTGATGACTTATCCCATTCCGCAACTTATCTCCAGAATTCAGACTCTCCTTAACATCGTTGTCTGCTCGCATTTAGGAAATTTATTTTGTATAAGCTTTCTTGTAATCACCTAAACATCAAAGATATCGGTAATAGCATTAAGACGAGTTCACTATGATGCAAGTATGAAGAGGAAGGCAATTTTATGCGCAGAGAAACAAACGGAAACAGAGCAGCGGCCTCTGAATATTTGACACAGATGAACAAATATACTTCGATGGAGTAACAAAATAATGTAATTTTTGCTTATAAATGTTCAACAGTCTTGAATAATTCTTATATATTTTTCTGCAATACATCTTTTTAAAAAAAATATTGCATTACAAACGCATTGGATGCACGGAAGACGACACCATGTAGAAAAATGCCGACGCTGGCACCTATTCTAAAGTGAGCTGTGACAATGGGAATGACGAATAATCATTCTCGAAACACGATACTGATGGTTAGAGTCATGTTGGTCCATGTATGTATTTGGAGGGCCGTGGGTAGCCTAGTGGTTAGAGCATCGGACGCCAGACCGGAAGGCCTGGGTTAGGCGTCCGATGTCACCAAATACTCTGCGAGTACCCACGGAGTACGTGCCTTGTTAAATCAGTGGGTCCGAAAGTCTTCTGGGCGGTCGTAGTAGCAACCACGGGTGCAGGGGGCTAGAGAATATTCCCCTCCCCTCCAGTTCCATGCCTAAATTGTGGAGGTGGGGACAGGTGGTGTCGCCATCTATCGTGTATGAACCAAGCCAAATCGTGCAGTCACCTGCATGGTGCTCAAAGCTATAATCTAACGACAGGCGTACTCCTAGCCGCTTGTCACGATGAATATCGTGGGCCTCGATCTGATGCCATCAGGCAGGTAGCATTCAAAACAACAACAAATGCATTTGGAAGTTTTCAATTCTGGTAAAATAAGTTAGCTATTGAATTCTAATTATTTAACATCAAAAAAAATTTTAAAAATTTTTTTTAAGTATAGGATATTAATGAACCCCTTTTACACATTAAATTTTTCAATGCATACAATTTATTAGTTTTATCAGTCAATGTCCAATGTATGAGGGCATTTCGAAAAGTAAGGACACAATGGCTTGCTTTCCTTAAAAAAACATTTATTTAGAAAACGTCAGTTACATTTTATTAACTGGATTATTTATTATTTTTCGACATAATCACCCCCGTTATCCAAACATTTGTTAAGTCGGTGCACAAGCTTTTGTATCCCACAGTCATAGAAGGTTGCCGCCTGTTGTCGGAACCACATTTCAACTTCATCTTTGAACTCATCATCGTCGTGGAATGATTTTCCACCAGGTAACAGAATAAATGGAAGTCGCTGAGCTCAAGGTCCGGGCTGTATGGCGGATAGTCCAATACTTCCTATTTGAATTGTTTGAGTAGTGCTTTGGTTACGAGCACTGTGTGAGGCCGAGCGTTGTCATGAAGCAAGCGGACTCCATTTGTCAGCATTTCCATGCGTTTGTTTTGAAATGCCCTTCGAAGACGTTTCAAAGTCTGGCAATATGCAGCAGCATTAATTGTCGTTCCGGGAGGCATAAATTCCAACAGAAGAATGCCTTGTCTGTCCCAAAAAACAGAAGCCCTGATTTTTTTTCTCAGAAATCGAAGTTTTGCATTTCTTGGTTTTTGGTGAATTCGAATGGCGCCATTGCATTGATTGTAGCTTGGATTCAGGCGTATGGTGATAAACCCACGTCTCGTCACCTGTCATAATGTGATCAAGGAACTCATCACCTGCTTCTGCATAGCGTGTGAGAAAGTCGAGTGCAAAGCCCATCTTTTTCTTTTTGTTTTCTTCCTTTAACATTTTTGGAACCCAGTGCGCACACAATTTCCTGCACCCTAACTTGACTGTCACAACTTCATAAAGAGTTGTCATTGACACTTCCGGTATGATCTGATGTAATTGTTTCAATTTGAGACGTCTATTCGCACGAATTGTTTCCTCCGTTCTCTGAAGAAGGGCATCAGAGATCACAGATGGCCGACCTGTTCTTTGTTCGTCATGAACATCGGTCCTACCTTCAGAGAAACGACGACAACATTTCGTTACTTTTTGTCGATTCATAATGTTCCCATAAACAGAAACAATTTCTTTGTGAATATCCGCTGGTCCCTGACCTTTTGCATGAAAAAAACGTATGACGGAGCGCTCTTCGCATTTGGTGGGATTCTGAATCGGCGCAGCCATTTTAAACACGACCTACTCCAACCAGAATCAACGTTGAAATGCCGAACGACCACGAGTAGAAAGCTAACAGTTCAAGGTTAGCACCTGTGTTGCCAACTTGATCGCCAAAACTTTTATTTTCCTCTGGTGTATGGTGTATCTTTACTTTTCGAATGCCCTCGTAGAATGTGTTGTGAAGTCATTACTGTCTTAAACAAGCTACGATAAATTTTTTCTTCAATTATCGAATTTAATAATTCATTGCACATCGAAAAATTAAAAAGGACATATCTGAATACTTTATATAAATATCTCTCTGAACCTATAAAAACTTCATAATCACGGTTAAAAGTTGCACAAGAAATCTGTTTGCAGACGAGATTATAAGCAAATTGTTTCAACATTTTTGAAAGTGTAATATTGAAACGAAATAAAAAATTGTTAATGCAAAGAAGTTTAATTTTATTTTTAAATATCCTTTTAAATCTGAGAGGGATGAAAAGGCCTTAAGAAAGTAATTACAAAACAAATTGATTCTCCCTTTAACTAAAATGAAATGCTTCAAATAAACTATTTTTCATTGGTTATATTTTACATTAGCAGTTTAAAATATTTTTTGAAAAAGCTCTTATTAAACTAAAAAATAATAAATTCAATGCATTAACTTTGAAGAAGTTATGTAAGATTATAATTAATTACTAAGCTAAACTAAAATGGAATTTTTCTTAAAAATGTATTCAACGCATTCCATTAATAAATTGAGTTTCCAAGGGATTTGAATTTTAATGAACTAATTTAATTTTAAAAACTCTTTTCGATCGAATGATTATTTGCTTAAAACTGTGCAGCGTACACTTTTTGATGAATAATAAATGTAACATTTTCTCTAACTGATAAAAAATCTTCAATTCTCTTAAAATAGAAAAATTAATTTACTTAGGTTCAATATGTTTTAATGTGAATTATTTAACCATGGTTATTTTTAAATTCATTTAACTAGTATAAAGACTTTCTTTTTTTCTCAAAATAAATTATTTTTTAGAAATTATTTTTAGTGGCTTAATATTACTAAGGAGATTTCGTGGAGGTTTTTTTTCCCCCAGTGCTTCTCAAACATTCAATATTTGCGACACAATAATTAATCCTTATAATAACAATATATTGAATTCAATAATACTATACTTGAACGCCAAAGCTACAATGCGACTTTAACCTCTTAGGTGCCCCCAACGTATATAAACGTCTCGCTCAGCCAAAGCATTAATTTCCCAGATGTATACAAACGTCTTTCCGAAGTACGATCTTTTCTGTGCACTGCTATCCATGAAATTATTCCGAAAACAATAAAAGACATTGACTGTGTTGGAAAAGGATTTACTTATTTCAGAGGATTTACTTGTTTATTCTCCTCCCCCCCTTTGTACATCACATACGTATGCTTACGTAGAAAATGGTGGCATTGGGGAGCAAATTGTGTAACTTTTATCAACAGTTAAGGGACTGATTATAAACCGTACAAATTATCAAAATAAGTGCTAATTTTTGTATATAATTTTATGTATGAAAAAACCATGGGGTCACTTATATTTATTAAACTGGTTTTAATAGTATTGTCAAATCAATTATGAAATACAGGGTGTTTCATATTGAATGGGACAAAAAGAAAACATTTTATGTATTTAGAAAATTCAAATTTACCTCAAAACTACATTTATTAAAGTTTCTACATGTGTTCAATATGTGCCCCTCCGGTGACACGACAAATGTCTACACGGTAATCAAGATCCTGCCACACTCTTGATAGCATATCCCCTGTGATGGAGTTAGTTCAACACTACAGTTATCCGCTGCTTCAGTTCCTCTAAGTCCTGAGGAAGTGGACGCACAAACACCTTGTCTTTAACGAAACCCCAGAGAATTGTCATCACAGAATTTGTTCTTGCATAAGCAGCCGGTATCCTGGAACTGCTTCACCCACCTGCTTATGTTATGCCGATGTGGTGGTTCTTTATGAAATTTCGTGCGAAAATGTCTTTGCACAACAGCTACCGAGGAGGTTTTGGCATATTCGAAAACGCAGTACGCTTTCTCCTGCAGGGACGACATTTTGTTTAACAGCGCCTCTAGTGGCGAGTTCGTCATTCGATAATTTTTCCCTGTAGCCAAATAAAACTTTTTAATTGTAGTTGCAGAATAAATTTGTTTCGGCTGAATAAATCCATTACGGCAGTCACACTGCGCTATTCTTTTTGTCCTATTCAATATGAAACATCCTGTACATTGCTTGCACTACTCATGCATTTATAAGTTTAATATATCAGTGTAAATGAGTAATTTATTTTTTTATTATGTCAGAATGTATTTTGTTTGTGTCAGTAAATTAATAATTTTTAAAAATTATCTTTTGTTTTTGACTTTTTAATGGGCTTGTGCCCCCCTCGTAGGGTTATCACCCCGTTTAGAGGGCGTGCCCCACAGTTTGAGAAACGCTGTATTAACACCTTAACTGAATTGCTGCGTGCACTGTATGGACTACCAAGAGTTGACCGCCAATTGTTCGCCCGTACGCTGTACGGGCTCTTATATTTTCTTCTTTTTTATCTTAGGTTTGCACGTATTTTAAATTCTTATCATGAGATTATTCTTGCTAATATATTTTTAAGAGAGGCACTTTGTCCATGGTTCTGAAATGCTTCTCATCCGAGATTTTTTTTTTATGGTGAAAGCGAGAATTTTTCTTTGAAGTGGGGGATTCAGACTTTTGAAACTTTTCGAGGAAGAACAGGAACCAGCAATACAATGTGCAACTTATTTGAGAAAAAATGGAAATGAAAAGATAGTTCAAAAAGAGGCGATATATCCCTGCCCTGATTGCAATACAATTATTCAGTATTGCACCATGCTTCAAATTGTCTGTGTGAATGTATGTGCACACACACAAAACCCTCGATCGCTTGCAAAATTGGCACATACATGAAAATTGTTTGCGAACATAAAATAAATATTTTAAGGTATATGAAGGAGTCTTCAGCATGCAGAAGTAACTATAAAATGCAAACACTTACGGTTTTTTTTCGTGTGCTCTCTGCAATTGTTTAATAAAACAATAGCCCGGCTGTGCATCAACATGGCCCGCAAAACAAAATATCTGTAACTCGAAGCTTCTTCTCTGCATTTGATGGAATAAGCAGGGAGTAATTTATTATGAGCTGCTCAAACTAAATGAGACTATCGCGAAAGATCGCTCTATCGACTTCAATTAACCTGTTTGAGTCGAGCCGTAAAGAAAAAATGACCGTTATGCGAACAGAGACAAGGCAAAATGATTTTGTTCAATGACAATGCATGGCCTCATGTTGCGAAACCAGTGAAAACGTACCTGGAAAAACTTAAATGGTTAGTTCTACACACCCATAGGACATAGCCCATACCAATTCTCACCTATTCCATTCAATAGAACATCATCTGAATGAGCAGCGCTTCCAATTTTATGAAGTGACCAAAACTTTTGTCTAAGCTTGGTTAGCCACAACAGTCTTATCGTTTTTCTCGCAGGAAATTCATATACTTCCAGAAGAATTGGGAGAAGTTGTCTCTAGTAATGGGCAAGACTTTCAGTGAAATACATTTTTTTTTTACATTACATTTTAAATAAAGCATTTACTTTGTCAAAATAATTGCTAGAACTTATTCAAGGTCCTAATATTTATTCGTTTTTATATATAAATTCAGATAAAAATTTTCTTAAACTAAACGAAATTTAGTATTGACAAATAATAAATTATAGTTTAAAAAGATGAAAAACACTATTTTATCCCTTTAAGACCCAACCCGCATGATCGTGCGGGTTAGATATTCTCATGCATTTTTGCTTCTGGAAGAGTCGTATGTAAGAAAAGCCCGAATCCAACAATTGAGCGTGTTTGCAGAAAGTGAAAAGTATCCATTTTTATCAACAGATGGGGGTTATAGTCCATATTTTACTTTCAGTTGGCAAATCTAGCTTTGTTTTCAAATACAACGAAAACACATGTTCTTTTTATCTGTCGTAAAAGGGTAATTATCAATATATTTCTAATTGCTTGAATATAAATTTTTTATTGAGGTTTAAATAATTGTAAAAGAGAAAAATTATTAATTGACCTCTATTACTGATGCTTGTAGGACTCGGGATTTCGTTGACCGCACGATCGTGCGGATTGGGTATTACTTGAGTCACTGCAGCTACAAAGAGATAAGTTCTTGCCATGTGAGTTTTCTTTTCTCTTTCAATAATGTTAATAGAAGCCTAAATAAAAATGAAATATATTCTTATATAAGTAATACACTTCCTTGAGGATCTTCATAAACGACTACCTTTTTTTTGCTCTCGCCTTTTTTTGCAATTATAATTTTCCCTTCCATACATTTGTTGAAGGGTATGGCATTTTCATTCTTTACACAGATATCTGCATCCATTTCTTTTCCTCCCTTGCCCCTCCCCCCCAAAAAAAATCTGGGTTTTACGGTGGAAATTTGTAAGGTGTGTGGTTTAAACATTTTTCTAAATAATAGCATTTTTGCTATATTTTATTATTTTTCATGGAATACTGTGCTAACTTCGTTGTTGGAGTATAACAGAGCGTTAAACATGATAGTTCCATTGTCAATCTGCACCAAGGAGGTGTGATGATTCGGCTTTTGTTTGCGGAAAGTGTGATACCTGCTCTCTATGCCAGTGTTTCTCAAACTGTCGGGCGCGCTCCCTTAGGGGGGAGCGAGAAACCTACGAGGAGGGCGCGAGTATATTGGAAAGTCAAAAACAAAAGATTAATTTAAAAAAAATATTTATTTACTTAAAATAAACAAATAAAATATATTCTAACATAATAAAAAGTGAAATACACATTTACACTGATATAATACACGTATAAATGCATCAGTATGTGCAATGAACGTTATAATTAATTTAAGAACTAAGTTAAGAATTACCAATGACCACAAGGTCTTGTCATATACAAAATTAAATACAAAAATTAATACTTATCTTGATAGTTTGCACAGATTATAATTAATCGCTTAAATGCGAATTAAAAATTACCCGATTCGCTCCCCAATCCCACCGTTTTTTAACATGTAATCGAGTGCATGTGGTGTATGGGGTGATGTAGAAAAGGAATAAATAAGAAAATCCTCTGAAATAAGTAAATTTGTCGCAAACCCTGTCGAGGTCGTTTTTGCACTCCAAAGCTTTTGAAATAGTTTTATGGATAGCAGTGCACAGAAAATATCATACTTCGGAAATACGTATATATAGGTCCTGGGATACTGGAACACACTGGATGAGCGCGAGACGTTAAAATACACCGGTGGAACTTAAGAGGTTAAAGTCGTTTTGTAGCTGTAGCGTCAAAGTATATTATTATTGAATTCAACACTTTATTATGGTATGGGAAGGGTCGCGGAAAATTGTGATTAAATATTGGGTCGCAAATATGGAAAGTTTGCGAAGCACTGCTTTATGCTAGTTATTTCTTCCATTACTATACCCTCAATGACCAGTAAATTGTCCTCAGTGGCTTCCTGATCTTTCGTCGTCACATAAAGATGTTCTTCTCTTTTTGAAGCGCTCTATTCGTTCGTAGATCTTGCTTCGCGATAAATAGCTGTCAACCTACTGCACTTGCATGCGACGAATAATTTGCGAAGGTTTCACATCTTCTGCAAACAAAAAGCGAATGACTGCCCTCCTTTCCTCCTTGGAGCTGATCGACAATGGAGGTGCATGTCGAACGATCTGCTACACCCCAACAACTACAAGGAAAGATGAGTGACACCTTGTATAGAAGTGTTGTCGACTACCCCTCATTATCAGTCCTGGATACTAGCATGGTTGTCAAACCTTGGAAAGAGAAATTGCAAAAGTCCCTTTACTTTTGGACTTTCTCCCGTATAATTTGCAATTATAGAGATAACGGTTATTAATGAACTCTCCTGTTGTACTGAGTTAATACATATTAATTGCATTATTTATCTTATGTTACATATACAATACGTCATACATAAATCAAAATTGGTTAATATTTATATGCACCCATTATTTTTTTTAAAAAAATTGAAATAAACTTTCTGTAGAAAAAAATTTTTTCTCTCTTTTTTTTTTTTTACATACCCAATTTATTCTATCCACGAATTAGCAATGTTGATTGTTACGATTAGTAATCAGTTTCCACTGCCATTTTTCAAAGTTGAGCTATACTTATTTCATTACATTAAATTAGCATTTTAATATATTGGGTTACCAAAATATATTACAATTTCAAATATCAATTGAAAATAAATAAACAAGGATTTTCACTTACGGTTTCTTATGTTCACTGTAGAAAAAACTAAAGTTTCTGTTTTATGAAATGCAAATTAGGTAGAGTAATATCCCCAATTTTAAACAGTCTCCTTTCTAAATGGCTTTAAAGCAAAGTAAAACGCAAGTTGCAGCCTGGTTTTTATCGAATTTAAATCTTTAACGCATGTACGGAGTAAATAGGTGTGAGAGGGGGAGAGAGGTCACCACACTAGAGTCTTGAAGAAAAAAAAAATCCTCGAATGATGGATGGAAAGAGGAATTTTAAGAAAGTGGCTACCTAGATCTGAATACATAACACTTTTGAACTACTTCTTGTAGGGATATAGGGAAAACGTTGTTTACCACTCTCCAATTGGTAACATTGATTAATTAAAAATTCGAATTACAGCGGCTGTTCAGGGTGTTGATCCTGTAATGCGCATTGAAAGTGGCTTAAAATCTAGTATATACTCGATGTTTGATACACATCTAAAATTGTGCACGTTGAAATCGAGCAATAAAGCATTGTAGGAAAACAACTTTGATAGTTTCTTCATGGAACAAAGGAAAAAATTTAAGTAAAAATCTTTATTAATATTTTTGTCATTGATAATTGAATGTCTTTTATTCTTTTCGGACATCCGTTATTTCGGATGTAATCTAATTGTTTAGAACTTGTGACGGATCTATACGGTTCGTTCTACTAACCCCTTGGAAATTCCTTTTGAGCCATCATTTGTTCAACTATCCTTCTCCGAGGACAGGAAGCGTGATTATGCAAATTAAGTTTAATATATATATTCTGTATTCACGAGTTTAAAAGTTAGTGAAGTGAGAATTGAAAGTTAGTGAAGTGGGAATTGAAAGCTAGTGAAGTGAGGTTAGTGAAGTGAGTATAGCTTGAATGTGAAGTGAATAGGTGAGAAACTAAGTAATTGGCAGTAAAACGTATATGTAAACAGTGTACGAAGCAAAAGTTGGAATCTTAAAGAAGCGCTTAGTGCAACTTTTGGAGCCGTGTTAACATAAATATAAGGATAAGAAGACCGCAAGAGTTCAGGTACTGTGGTCTTATTTCAAGTAGAAGTTGGAGAGTTAAATTATTAGCACGGTCCTAAATTAATCAAGCTTTGTATAAGTTATCATAAGGGTAGATTTGTATGATCGGATATATTATCCCCACGCCATCTTGTCTCACCTTTGTACTCTGACTGATCAAAATTATCTTATTTAGGGTATTATTTGCGTCTGAGTTGAATATAGTGATAAATAAACAATTGAAGTTCATTATGTCTCTTCTGATCATTTAGTTCCTCCAACACCTCTAGCCGGATTACAAGGAATAAGGGATTTAAATCCCTTATTAACTTTTTTAAACTTTGAAGTACATAATAAATACGTGTTATATTCTACAGCAGCTAAGGTTATCTACATTGAATTTAAGCTCGTACGCAATTAATTCCATATATGTACAATTTTTGCCAGTTTCAAAATCCCCCAACTCATTTTCTTAATAATTATAACTCGATGTCAAAGGTATTAAAGTATTCTGAAATTTTAGCCTTATATTTGTTTGAGAAAGTTTTGAGTAAATACAAACTGAATGCATCAAAAAACAGATGATTTCCTGGGTTAGGATTCTTTGTTTGACCTAATGACATGATCATATTATCACAAAAGTAGATAAAATTTGTCCATTATAGCTATTATATTCAAGTACACGTCTTACAAGTTTGGTAAGTCTTTTTTTTTTGAAATATTGATCATACCATTAAATAATCCTCCCCTTTCCCAAAAAGTCCAACAAAGATCTCAAAATATTTTTTAACCTTATTTTAACCGTACCCGAGGAACAACTTTCAATTCAAGTACATCAAATATGTGGCAGATCTTTCTAGTCTAGGCAGAAAGTTCGTAATATTTACATAAAAAATGTGATTATTATCCTGAAAAGTGGCGATGCGTGTAACTAAGTAGTAGTAATAACAGCGTGCTTAAATTTTCACATAATTGTTGAGTAGTGTTTTCATCATTTTGCACAGTGTTTTATTGTTTTTCATTTCATTTTGCATAGTTTTTCATTGTTCTTCATTTCACTTTACTCAATTTTAGAAAATTATTCTGTTTACTATACAAACAGTGTTTTTATGGAGTTTTTTTTTTCCATTATTTTTCAAGAATAATTTCAACAAGCAAATATGGTTGAGGGAGCCTAACGGTCAAGTTTGTGGACCCATCTCCGTTGATAGTCGCTTGTTCAAGTCTTTGTGCCACTGAAGCCCAGACCTGTGAAAGAGTGAAATCTTCCTCTTTGCTTTAAGTCCTAATGTTGGTGTGATTTAGAAGTAACTGTAAATATTATTTAAACTATTTTATAATGCTTTTAACTTAAATTATTTTATTCTTATATTTTAAAAAATTTGATGGAAAGCATTTTTAAATTTTTCTGTGATTAATGTTCTCAGAATTTATTTAATTAAGAGAAACAAAATACTACTGAACTTCTGATTATAAATTTAATTAAATGCTTTAAACAAAAACTCTAAAATAAGCGTAGATAAGAAAATAGTTTACATATGAAAAAAATGTTTTTCTTCTTCCTAATGACTCTCATTTAGAACAGCTAACTAAATCTAAAGTATATTCATTTAGATTATTAAAAATTCTTATAAATATTGAAATGAAAAAATAAAATTAGCATTATGCAAACTGAGCAATTACGAGTATTCCAAAAGCAAATAAAATTATCTTTAAAAACGTCTGTAATCCACAAGCAAAGTGTAGAAGAAGAAAAAAATACTTATTACGTGCTCGTAAGATTTTAAAAAAAGTTTCGGGAGATGTATTTAAACCTGAAAGATTAATCAAAATTTTTTCTTACCTTTCTTCTATAAATGAAAGCATGAGAAAACCATTACAAGCAGTAATGGTCCAATGTGGTTTCTTTTCTACCACTTCCCTTCTAAAATAATCTTCATTAAAAGAAATTAAGCACATTCTATGCGTGTTTTTGTTTTTACTTAGCATATTGTATGAACTTGAAATTTGTTTGATGATAGCTAGAGACTATGAAAGCAAAAATTGCGCAATGACTTTTAGGTTTATGAAAAGAATAATTTTTGAATTTTATATTTTGTATTAAACATGCATTGCTTGCATGCTATGAAATAATTTTAAAAATTTACTCTGCGAATGCATTATCTTGATTAAAAGTATACTTTGAGATTACATTTAATTACATAAATGTATATTTATTAAAAAGAACATAAAATTGCAAACTTTTTACAAGTAAGAAGGAAATGTTTCGCAAAAACTACTTAGTTGGGAATGGTTAAACTTTCTTCTGAGAATACATTTAATGATTTTAAAAATTTCATTTATGTACTTTTTCATATTTTTACTAGATATATTGAATGAAATACTAACATTGTTAAACTAAGAACAATAAAATTTAAAGAAAAAAGTATATGAATGCACTTTTTTTTTACAAAAAGTACAGCAATTGGCAAAAAAATTGCGTCAGAAACGGGAATTTTAAAATCTAAAAATATATTTACATGTGCTTAATACTTTTATATATGTCAGCAAACTAGCCATTCTCCACCTGTTTATTTTTTCCGGATTTACTAAAACAAATCAGCAATTTGTAAAAGAGAAATTTCTTAGCATTCAAAAAGTATTCACTATTTAGTTAATGAAATTTTGAGTAATGTAATTTTCATGTAATTTCTGATCAGTGGCATGATATTTTCTCATCATAATGTGTATGTATGTGTGTGTGTACGTGTGTGTTGTGCATAATATTTCTATATTTTGAATTAAAGCAGCTTTGTAAAATGTATTAAAATATTTCTGTAGCATTAAATTATTTAATTCTCATCAAAGTCTTGATAAAACAACCAATCACAAAAAAGGGCGCAATAAGAAAAGATGAATAAACTCATTGGAGAATGCGATACCTTCATTCTTCTTAAGGTGTCCGATTACTCTAAAATTGTGAATTTTGCCAAAAATTGACAATTTTTTTATGATTTTATTTTATAGACCATCTTATTATCTATACAAAAATACCAAGTTTATTATTTTCCGTTTACATGAACAAAATCCGCAAGCGTTTTAGTAAAAGGCAGATGCCATTACTTTAAGCAAGATGTCATTCTTTAAAACGCGTTATTTTCGAAATGTTGTTTTATTTTTTGAAAATGCTCAAATGGGGACAGCGATTGCTCAACAAATTTTGAAAATAATTAACTAAATTTTGGTGTGTATGTTTCGTATAATAGTAGAAGTGTTTTAACCTTTAGATTTATCAATCACTGTTTCATTACAAAATTGACAGCCCCATATGTTAATATAATAATTGTTTTTTTTAAGAAATTTCATATTTTAACTAAGGTAAAATGCTCCAGTTTTTGTAAAAATAAAAATATCTGTTATCCTGAATGTTATATCAAAAATAAATAACATAGCAACATATCAGAATTGAAAAATTGAACATTTGTTCTTAAACTTTTGTACAGATAGGGCCCCCATTTAAGTTATTTTTTTGTACATTTTAACCAATTCTTTTTTCCCATTTCAGTAATAATAATTTCTTTTTGCCTTCTTAATTTTAGCATATTTTTCTTAAAATGTACTAAGCAAATCTAAAAACCACAACAAAAAAAACCCATATCTCCATTTTTTAAAAAAATTATCGTAAATAGTCGGATACCTTAACATGAATATGTTAGCTTGCATTCATTCAAAATATTCCAAATACTATTCCTGCTATTGTTTGGAATGATTGAAAGGAATATGTAATCATTACATACATAACCTTTATACAACTTCGAAATATTGAATTCAATATAAATTTTGAGCTCAAGAATCAATGAATCGAAATTTATATATGAAGTTTCATCAATTCAATCATAGTCATCTAAGCATTCTTTAACATAAAGCTGATATTGATGAATTAAATATTTAAAGCTTTTAAAAGCTTTAAATACTTAATTCATCAGCATAAGCTTTTATCTCGAGTGGTTTAAATAAAATTTTGATTTTTATTCAAATCCTTAAGAAAATGAAATCACTTTAATATAAAGTTCTCCATCTATAATTAAATATTAAATGTATTGAACATTAAATAGAGTAATTTATTTAATTATACATGTTTAAAATCTAGGAATAGTTGAAATGGCAAAAATGAAAAGTTATGTATCTCCCATTAAAATAATTTAAATAGGAAATATATCTTTTGACTTACTCAATATAGAATTATAGTTTCAATTTAAGTAAAATGTAACTTGTTTTCAAAGTTTTCATCACTAAGTAACTATCACCTTTCATCTCATTAATCATTTTTGTAACAAGATAAACTTTGCAATATTTTGGAAATAATATTTGAATCTAAAGACTTTTGTCGAAAAATTCTCAAACAGATAATTGCTAAGAAACATGAAGATAATTATTTACTGTAAGTATAAAGTATTTAACTAGTAATTACTTAAACTGTTTGAGAAAATGAAATACAAAAGCTTGTACGAAGGCAATGGGAGGCAAAGTTTTATTTTTGCAGTATTATAATTAATTGCAGGTTTTGAATTATGAATATCAGATGTTGTTCGTGTATTTCAGTTTCGTAGCATTTTTAACAATTTCCTTTAATTATTAATGAAATTAATTATAAATTACAGAAATTTAATGTTTTAAATAACTTTGAATACAATATATATAAATATTTATCATTGAATTATATTTAATACTTTTAAAATACATAAATAAAAATGCCTAAATTAGGATTTTTGAGCATTTTGTTTCTTTTATTCAGCTCTTTAGTTGAAATATCGATTGAAATTTTTGTCTTTTATCTGTATTGAATATATGCTCGTACAGCTTTAACTTAATTTAATTAATACAAGTTTCACAACAATTTATTAATGACTTATCATGCGTTTAATATTTCCAGACAACATATTTTTAAACCTTTTCAGTAAAGGATTATATTTCCCCCAATTCCTTATTCTTATGACTTCAACAATTTCTTTTTTTAATTTTTTTTTTTTTAATGAACAGTATCTTTAATTATTTCTCAGTCTGTACTAAAATTAAGACCGAATTGCATGTTGTAGTTGGTCTAAATTTAATGTTTCTATTATAGAGTACTGCAATATTAATTGTGATTCATCTTAAAATATTTATCAATATATTATTAGCGGCTCTAATGTCATTTAGTTAAAAGAAATAAAATATGATACAGATTATTTATAGCAAATTTTTTAAAAGTGAAAAACTTTTAAATTTAAATTTATTTATTATATTTATTGTAATTTTTTAAAAAACCTGTGAAGATTATTACGAAATGTATTTTTTTTCTTTTAATTAAACTTAATTCAAAAGGTAAGGTACCGATGAAAATATAAAAGGTAAGAAATGACAATTAAGCTAGTTATGTCAAACACCCTTTTTTTGGAAAAAAATTATTTTATTATGTTTCAAAATTTACTTGATATTAACTAGATATATAATGTGAATGAACTTAACCTAACTATGAAAATTAATTATACGCTGTAAGCTTTAATTACAACCTATAAGCGAATATTCAGCCTTTATATTTACTTTTTAAAATAACAAGTAACTGTTCTTAAATTCTATCAAACCTTAGACTTATATTTAAAAACACAAAATGCTTTTAAAATTTTAAAAACTTTAACTTAAAAACAAATTAATATTAAAAGACAATATATTTCTGATTTGATTAATCAACAATTGTATTAAATTAAGGTATTTTTGGCACTTAACCCCAGAATGCTACCCTTTAAAAATTTACGGGAGTGGTAACCATTCGTCTCCCATAAAGTTTTGGATTTCTTAAAACATAATTTATACTTTAATAACATAAAAATTATACTCTTCCTACAGAGGATTTCATGACATCCAATCTCTATGTAAGCAAGAAAGTAAGTTTTATTTATTTTCGAAGCAATCTTTACATATATCAGCCTGATGTTCTCCACACATTTCTCCAGAACTTAATAAACAATATTTACATGTCATTTTACGCAACTTACATGGGCAAAAAGCACAAATGTTTCTTTTTTTAGTGTCTGGTTGTTCAGGTAGTTCAATCTTCTAGTCTAATTTCAAATATTCACAGATAATTGTCCTTGTTGGTCGGGGCAAAGTTGATACACATATTTAGACGTTTCTTCATCCATGGCGCAAGGAGATCTTCACTTAGCTTTATCGCAAACTTTCTTATAGGTAATGCTTTTTCAGACCTGAAAACCATATTATGCACATATATAACAAGTGCATTCACTAAACTGATATTTATCATGCCATAAAATATGCTAAGATGCCCGACGTAATTTTCTACTACATGACATGTTGTTACAAATCTGATATAATGTTTCTACAGTTCATTTCTTGCATTGTAAAATTCAATTATTTCCGGTTTTCCACTCTCTTCATTTATTTTCGGTTTTTCATGGACTGTAAATATAAGAACAATTATTTCTTTTTATTTTATACGATAAAATAGTCTTAGTTTGGTCAAAACAATACATAAAATTTCTTACACTTTGAGATCGCCATTCTAAGAGTTCAGGAGGTGTTTCTCGTTGGTTTTTCCGAATAGTTTTGGCAACTCTGAAATTCATTGAAACCTTCAAAAGTTGGTCAGCTAAGAGTATTGAAGAAAACAATTAGCCACTTTAAAGTAACTATCTTTAAATTCATGATTTTGGACTTCAATAAAATCTTCATTTTCCGATTCAACCTGAGAAATGAAATTTTCATCATCACTGAACTATTTTAATAATTCAGGGATACTCCAAAAGTTTTCTCCGCCAAAACGTTTTGATATCGACCAGACAACACAGAAAAAACAAAGACAGGTTCTCAATTCCAAACGTTGCTGAAACCCATTCGTCTCTCAGACTAGCATTGTTCTAAAAATACTGTATTTTGAAAAAGAAATATCCTTATCTCTAGTAGCCAAGGTAATATGAAGGTATTGAGTCGCACGTTCAATTTCCTGTTTTGAGGGAGATTGTGATAGGTTATTTGTCATTGGCGTAGACTGCCAGACTAAAGGATAGCATTCTAGGGTTAAGTATTATACTGTATACCAATTTTCCCAAACTAAAAAACATCGCCCAATCAATTTATATCCCCAAATGCTGTGTTCAAACATTCGCCAAAACGTTTTCTTCGCCATATATTGCAGTACTTGGAGACGTCTTTTGATTTGATGAAATTGATCAATGGTATAAGACGTAGGTACCGTATTTTTGAATCACAGAGCTAGCTGAATGGATTAAATTTGTAACGTTCAAATAATAAAGGAAATCTGCTGTTTTCTCCACTGAATTCAAAATCGTCATGTAACGTGTATTTGCTTTTTACTAGTAAGATTTAGATAATACTCCAAATTTTATATTTGGGTAAAAATTTTCACATAAAAAAAGAATCATTAATTTTTTTTTTTTAAATTTAAAAAAAATTCTACTATTCTCTTTCTTTTATATCAAATGTATTTTGCTTACTTATACGTTATTATTGTTGAAAAATATGTTCTTTTAAAAGAAAGTTTCATAAAGAAGTAGAAGCTGGCAACAATTAAACACTTGAACTGATTAGGTAAAAAAAAATATGACATTTATATATCATGGGACTATGACTTTCATGAATTCATGAGTTGGGTGGTTTTAAACAAGTGATTGTAGTTATCACGTGACTATAGTTCACTGTTGTACTTATTTTTACTAATACGTAGTTGTCTTTATTAAAATATTTTATTAATTAACTAACTATAACAGAATTAGATAACTGTTAATTTAATTGGAAATTATATTAATTTTCTATGTTTCTAATATCAACATAAACCTTATAAAGCAAAATACAAAGCAATAGAGAAATATTTTTGGCTTTAATGAAATATAGAAAAGAAAAGGGAAATAAAAAAGGAGCATTATTTATCTAAAGCAGAGGTGGCTTACAAAAATTACAGAAGAAGCCCCAAATTTCATTAAGTATTTTTTTGTATTTTTAAATACTTAAATTTGAAAGAGAGAGAAATCTTAGTTAGCAATACAATTTTTTCAATGAGTGATATAGAAAACACTTAAGGCCCTTTTTAACAAACATTTTTTTAGATATTTACAGTAAAAATAATTCATGTTTTATATTCAGATTATATTATTAAGTTGATTCCGAAAGTAAAAATCAATTTGACAAGACATTATTTTAAAATTTTAAAAACTTAAGAGTTTGTAAAGTTTTTTTCAACCTTTTATAAAATACTCAATTTTAACAATTTTGTAGTCATTTTAAGTGACTGATGGTTCTTAGATTATTGCAAACAAAAGTTAGTATGGATTTTAAAAACTGTTCACTTGTTATTTTTTAATAATTATTTTCTAGTTTAACCTGGAGAAAACACAAAAATTTTAAAAATATAAACTTCAGCATTCCTTACACATAAAACCAGAAATTTCTGATCCAAATCCATACTAACTTTTGCAGAAGAAACATTTGCGAGTATTTACAAAAAATTTCAAGATTCTATCTCGATCACAAAAAAAAGCCTTAGGGATCAGAAAACACTTACATCTTCAAAACTAAAAGCCTTAGATAAGCGCATTTAAAGTTTTTAAAGTCATAAAGGAAAATATAGTATTGCACGTAAGGCTCTAATTTTAACTATGTTATCTTCCAACTTACGTTCTACGTTAAAATACTACTTTAAATAAATATGTCTGAAAATATATTTTTTTTAATTCAAAATATATTTTTGCATATATATTTAGCATTTGGTACGATGACTTGTTATTCAGATTTATCTTAAACTAATATTTTCACAAAAGTTTTGAAACAAAGCCTTTATGCACAGAATAAAATTGATACTATCTTAAGCTAAAAATTGCCATGTCTGTACAGAAAATTTAACTTTTCTCAATTTTAAACGAGAACAGCAATGCAAGTTTGAGCGGAATTTTGTCCCACAACTTCAAAATTTTAAAATATAGTTCTACACTATATTTACTATAATGTAGTTTGGTACATCATGGAAATAGTTTTATCTGTAATACTTCTGTTTAAAATACTTGTATTTGGAAGTCTAGTTGCAGTATCAGCTGAGGGCAATTTTTAGAGACATCATTTTCGGTAGTATTTCATCTCTTCGAAATATTGATTCTCATAACAACCTGAAAACGTTTTGGCAACTTAACAAGAAATATTAATGATAAAGCTTCTAAGCTACTAAACTATTTTTAAATCAAAAATTGGCCTTGAAAACAATCTTAATTCTGCAACTATGAGCATTAAAAAAACTCAAAAAGTAATCAAGCAAAAATGATTTTAGTAATGAAAACTGAAATTAAAATAACCATTTCTTATTGAAAAAGTTGACTGTACTGAAAAATATTTTTAATTAATTTAATTCAAGTGTGGAAAAATGCTTTCAAATCAAACCGAAACCAAAACCCAAGAAACTTCAAATATATTAAAAACTAATTTGTAATCAGATTTGAAATTGCATAGCATGCTTCTCAATTATATGGGCCAAATGTAAAGGGAAAAAATCGGTTATTTTGAAATTCGTAGGGTATTGGGCAGCCTTAAATGAAAAAAGCAATTGATAAAAATAAATAATGAAAGTATATAAGAATACTTAACTCTACACACGTGTTTAAGTACAAGATTGTATATTATTTAGAAAGATACAATAGGGTTATTTGAAGGCACTTAATTTTAGAGTGAAGCCACGAAAAAGCAAGATTTTAAGTGTTTATCCAATTCACCCACATCTAAATCGATAGCAATTTCTTCAGTCTCAAGAAGTAAATTTTGTATTTCAGGTGGGAAAGATTGATGGTTATTAGCTGCAATAAAGTAAAGCTTTTCTGTCTGAGTGCCTCTCAAATATAATTTATTTTCCTTTTAAAGTCTCAACACACATAAAGAGTTATTCAGAAAATATTTCTTCGTTTCTGCTGTTTGTTAATTTTGAAAAAAAAGTTGTAAAAATGCCTATTCCTATAAAAAGTTTTTCCCAAAGACTAATTAGAAAATCAATTAAAATAACGCCAAGATTCAAAATAAATAAAAATTATTCATTTCTAGTAACTTTTGTACATTTTTTAAAAACAAATCATCATTTGCTTGAGTGGTTTTAAATAAACATTTTATCTTTTACTGTAATGTTTTCTTTCACACCTTAAGTATAAGTAATGAAATTCTTGAGGCAGTCATCATGCGTCAAACTTCACAAAAAGTGAAATTCTCGCTGGTGAGCAAAGGAATTTGGCACATATATAAAATTCTGGCAACCATTTTCGCCAAGTGTATCGAGATTTTCGGTAATTTTCATAGAGATATAATTTTTCAGTTTCGCCGAAAATTCTTCTTAATTATATACATAAACCATGAAAGTGATTCACTCACTCACTGCGACATTCCCGGAAGAATTAGGCCTTTTCAGGTATGAAATTTGGTTGGTATGTTTCCTTAGTTGATTAGGGATCAGTGTTCATGTTTATTTAATTGCTAAGAAAAGGTTTTTCAAAAATCGACATCCAAGGATTTGATCCCCGTTTTTGAGCTATTACATCTGAGAGTGAGTGAGAGTGAGAGAATATTAACGTCGCACTGATTAGCAACATGAGGGCTTTCGGCGACGGTCCGCGTAATTTTGAATCATGGTCAAGTGACGCGGACGCCACCTGAGCTAGCACCCCTCTCCTAACTACCACACCACACCAACGGGAGGACGTTTGAGCTCTGGACAGATTTAATGTGCATCGCGCCCCTACATGGCGGATCTTTAATGGTACTAGGATCGAACCCATGACATGCTACCCATGATCCGATGCCTAGACCACTCGGACACCGCGGCCGCAAGAGCTATTACACCTACGGACATGAAAGTTGGGAATCCTGTTTCTTTCCTTGGATAGAAATTTTCTAAGCATGAGTTTTTCGAAAATCGAATCCCAAAAAGAAGGAGGGGTGGAAAAGGGGGGTGTTATACATAAAGATAAAATACTTTTTTTTAAAACTATTAGATTTAGGGGGGGGGGACTACGGGGCGTTATAGAGAAAAATTCTATTTTTTAAACAATTACACCTAAAGACTTGCAATTTGAGAAACGTGAATCTTTTAACTGAGAATAAATTTTGTGAACATAGACATCTAAAAGGGAGTTTACGGGAGAGATTGGGGTGTCACAGATAAAAAAAAAATCTGATAACTATTAAATTTACAGTCTTAAAATTTAGCAACCACGTTTTTCTGTTGAGTAGAGATAAGCCAAGAACGAATTTTATGGTAATCAACTCACAATAGAGATTACAGGAGTAAGTGTGGAGGAGGGGGAGAGGCTTTAGCTAAAAAAATCCGATTTTTGAAGTATTATAATTAAATATCAGAAATATGGTAAATATGGTTCATTTGTTGAGTAGAGATCTGCTCAGAACGGGTTTTAGTAAAATGACTATCAAAAAGGTTAAAGGAAGTGCATTGATAAAAAAAATCCTGTTTCTGTTGTTAAATAGAGATCTGCTAAGACAACTTTTCCTGGGAGAGTGAGTGAGAATATTAACGTCGCACTGATTATCAACACGAGGGCTTTTGGCGACAGTCCGCGTAATTTTGAACCATGGTCAAGTGACGCGGACGACACCTGAGCTGACACCCCTCTCCTAACTACCACACCGCACCAACGGGAGGACGTTTGAGCTCTCGACAGATTTAACGTGCATCGCGCCCCTACACGGCGGGTCTTTAGTGATACTAGGATCGAACTCATGACATGCTGGCCATGATCCGATGCCTAGACCACTCGGCCACCGCGGCCGCCATCTTTTCCTGGAATCGTCTACCTAGGGCTTGTCTGATTTTCGAAGCCATTGAGATAAAAAGAGAATTCCGTTTTGTGCTAGTTGACCAGAAGACATGAAATCTATCAAGAATGTTTACTTCATTCATTAGAGATCCAAATCATTAAATTTTGGTGGGGAATACACCATCAAGTCAGATAATGTCAAAACAGATCAATGGAAAAAAATCGAATTAAGACATTTAACATTAGACCTAAAAATTTCTTATAAGTAAAAAGTGATATTAATCCAAAAGCTATGAAAATGAAAACCATCATTTCAGTCTTTTTTTATCTCCTCGTAGGTGTTATGTTGGAATTTTCGATATTTTTTACTAGGAAATTGCACCCCAAATCATAACTCTAGGTGTTAGGCCACTATGTCGTTGAATAACGCACTCTAGAAAGCAGTGTTCATCGGCATACAGTCTAACACTAATGCGGCCATCATGGTCCCACAAATTGAAGCGAGATTCATCTGAAAAGCAACTGGATGCCAATCAGCTTGCCAGGTTCTGTGGTCATGAGCTCGTTGCAGACGCAGTCGTCGATGGTTTGCCGTGAGGGGGATTCTGAATAAAGGCCCCCTTGCACGCAATCCACGGTGCAGCAGACATCAATAAATTGACGAAGCTGACATTAGTACACCTGTAGCAGTAGACCATCGTGCTGCCAACTGCCTGAAGGAAGTTACAGAGTCATTCACCACCATGCGGAGCAAGTGTAGACCGTCGCGTACTGACATCACGTTCCATCCTCCACTGCCAGTTTTTGGAGTTCTTTGGTGCTCGTCGGTCCACTGCTTCCAAACTCGCATAACTGTGGAACTCTTCCGCTGCACACGACCTCCTTTTGCGCTATAGAAAAATCCTCCTTCTCGAAGGTCTATAAATCTTCCCGGTTCAAACTCCGTAAGTTGTTGGAATTTCTCCTTATTTCGTCGTGGATGCATACTTAGGTCTCACAAAAACGTTCGTCACTAACAAATAATAATTCTATCTCCATTTATACGCTTTCAGCATCAGTTCAGAGGGCGCTGCGCACTCCACGCATGCGTGGTGACTTTGAAACTTTACAATTTTAAGTAACATCCTATAATAGATATTTGCTGCAAAGTTCATTTAATTATGATGATTCCTTCATGTTGTTGAATTTTTTACAAACAACAGAGTGATAAAGATTAAATAAATAAATCAAAAAATGAACTCCAGAAATTTGTTGATGTTTATTTAAGAAAGGTTTATTTGTGGTCTAGAGCGGAAAGAAAATATCAAATTAATGACAAGGAGTCGAAAATAGAGAAGGATCACTAGGGTACCTGGGAACGTGAAGCCCGTGTTTACCAAAGATAGTAAACCCCTTGGGAAAAGGAAAATATCACTAGGGCAATTAATTACAATATCGGAATATAAATAGTCAAAACATGCATTGTCATCCAAACTAAACGTGTATACAAAATTTCAGCTCAAACGGTTGAAGATATCAGCTTCAAAATTGAGTAGCAAGATTCCCCAAATAAATTACATACATATTTTCATACACTGCAAAATAAATAAAAGACCCAAAGACCCAAGAAATGATTGTAAAAAAAGGTAATCCATTTTCATTTGAATAAGAATTCATTAAGCAACGAGAAAAAAAGGAGCTATTAGGTTTGTTTTATTCTTTTTATCGCATTTAAATAAAAGTTTGTTTTTAAAAAAGTTTTTTAATTTTAATTTATTTAAAACAAAGTTAATTAATACAGTCAATATAGTAAGTCATGAAATTCCAGTTTGGCTGAAAACTGATTTTCGTCGGCAACTTTTGTTATTGTTGCAACAATAACATTGTTACAATAATGCAGACGAATCAGAGTTAGCGCCAAATACTGTTTTTTTTTAAAGTTTTTAATTAATATCTTTTTAACTAAATGCAAAATCGGAATATTAATAGTCAAAACATGCATTGTCATCCAAGCTAAACGTGAATACAAATTTCCAGTTCAATCAGTTGAATATATCAGCTTCAAAATTGAGTTGCAAGATTCCATCCGAACAAATTACATACATTGCAAGTTAAATAAAAGCTTGTAAAAATCACATGAAACAAACTGAATGTAGCTGTGTTTAATATTATTGTCAAAAATTGATGAACTTGATGCGTCCAAATAAGCAATTCGTAAAATTTAAGTTTGGCTTTTTTCAAATACCTGTATATATATAGTAACATAAAATGAAAAAAATATATACATGACACAATAAAATTGATAATACAAAATTATATCACTAACAAAGCTAGAAGATTTAAATCAGATTTCAAGAAACACAACTTTAAAAAATAATGGAAAAGTCTATTGTACAAGAATTAACTAAGCGTATGTATAACATGAAACAGAATTAAAACTTTAATATGTAAGAAACCAGAAGAGTCAACAGACTAAAAGGAAGACCTATTATGATTTCTAAAGCTGTTGCTGAATTAGGACCAGCAAAATTAGGGTTAAATATATTTTGTGGATCCAACCTTCCCCGTTCAGCAGAAATTTTCGACATAATAGCAAAACATAACCATATTGAAAAGTTAGGCCTCAAACCAAATACGTGTAATTTGCAAAAAACAGAAAAATAAAATAAAATAATAAAAAATAATAAAAAAATAATAGAAAATATGAAAGGAAATGATTCTAAACAAAATACAAATAAAAATAATTTTAAAAAGGAAAAGAAACAAAAATTTACATGAAAAAATGTGATCATCAGGAGAGGGAAAAAATATCTTTACGTACAAGAGCAACCACGCTAAATGACAGTTAAAAATGGCGTGTTAAATTGGTAAAACCAGAAACAAAAATTAGTGGCACCACCTGGATATTTTTTTTAAATTAAACAAAGCAATCAAAAATAAATTGAAAGTAATAAAAAACAAAAGGAGAAAAAACAAAGAATAATACTTAAACATTAATAAGTAGAATTAGAGAGATAACTTAGAAATATATTTAAAAATGAATTTACTTGGATAGTTGTATTCCAAGCAATTATTGCAAAATAACTTTAAATTATTTGCTTAACATCATTATCTGTGACTAAATCGTTGTTTCTTTTTATAAAATTAAAGATAATATTTCTAAAAATAGATAGATGTAGTTTACTTCCCCAAAAAGGCATTTTAATAATGTAAAAATCAAAAGAGTCTTTTTATCAAAAATATTACTAATTAGTACATTATTCTTAACAATTAATTGTAGGTCTAAAAAGTTTGCAGAGTCATTATTATAATTGGTTTTTAATAATTTCAGATATTGGGGATAATATTTAAAACTAGGAACATTATTTACTATATTACTGAAGATGATAAAGTCATCTATGTATCTAAAAAAGTAACACGAATCACACACACAAAACTAATGCTATTATATTCATAAGAATGCAGATAAATATTGGCTAAACAGTTACTAACAGTTCCTTGGGAAAGACCTTTTTAATTTGCTGATAATAAGAGTTATTGTGAAAAATATAATTTTCATATAGTACTAGCTGAATAATAGAAAAATATTTATCATACTTAATTAGTTTATTCAAAGAATATTTGTTATAGGCTATTTTGAGAATTTTAACCATGTCCCCAATATCTATGGAATTATAAATAAATCTTCAAATATTATATATATATATATATAATCCAGAAGTTTTATTAATTTACATAAAATACTACATACTTATATATATTTTTTAAAAAATTATGGAAGATAAAATTCGAAGAAATACATTTTCATTTCTTTGCTTAATATAAAAATAGTTTATTTAAGTAATTAGTTTATTGAAAAATGTAATAAAAAATAATCTATAACTCGAAACTTTACTTGCACATGTGTTACTACATAACATTTATGTGAAACCTTTATAAAATGTTGAAGAATTCATGTTTTGTTGACTTAATTTCTTATTTAATGCTTATATATGTTTCAATTCACATTTCAAATCACAGTTTCAGTAAAATATTTGAAATTTTTGCTTTGAATATACTGTATAGAATAAACCCAATTTATTCCTACTATTAGAACTATAAATTTTTTGTCATGCATAACTGAGTTTTTTATCTACATCACAAATTCACAAAAAGTTTTAAAAACATAAAGTTATAATAAATACGATGAGGTGTCGAAAAACCGTTATTATTTAATTTCAGAGAAAACCAGTTCCTATTTGAGTTCAATTTTCGACCCATATTTTGAAAATGGTTGCGAAAATTATTCTTAACACGAACACAGCTATTAAATGACGTGGATTTGAAAGGATGTTCTTTTCTTCCTTTTTTTCATGTAATACGCGCAACTATTAACTGCACATGTTCTTCGGAATCAGATAGATGTACAGAAATGGATATCTTAAATTTAATGGCGGAAACTTATGTGTTTATCCGGTTAGTCATCAAGACCAAATGGATCAAACACGACCAAATAAAACAGTGTAAATAATTCAATGTAAAGTAGAAAAGGTTAAAATTATATAAAGAAAAATTACGGCGAGTTTTTTTATCTCACATTTATGCACCGAAATGTCCAAAAGGAAAATAGAAATAATT